>MU006232.1:1095257-1144047 GCA_010093685.1 Ophiobolus disseminans
TATTCCGTTGTATTGCTCTCGCAATTGTTCCGTTGTATTGCTCTCGCAATTCCGTTGTAGAGCACTAGGGGATAGCCACACTAGCTACTTAAGTGGTTAATCGAATTCAAATGTAAGGGGCTAGGCTGAAGACAGCAGGAAGGCTAGGTTGAACAGAGATGAATTCGATAGAGTCTATCTAGAGCTAGAGAGCAGGCTGACTTTATAGCAGACTGCTAGCTTCTAGAAGTATCTACTTACATTAGCATTTGTCAGCTGTTAGAAGAACATATCTTGTTCTAGCTAGTTCCCGGACATTCTGTGACATTCCAGGACATTCCATAACACTCTAGGACATTCCATGATGTTCTAGGACATTCCATGATGTTCTAGGCTCTTTTATTGAACCGAAGTGACTCCACTAAGGATAGCAGAGGTCTAACCTCTTACAAAGAAGTAGAAGAAACTAGAACTATTAGGCAAGCTTGCTACTTTATATATAATATCGAAGGATATACACGCATAGGATAGGGATACATAATAGAGAATACCTACCTTAGTTTCAATATCTTACTTAGACGCTTCTAGTTTAACAAATATAATGTTACTATTGCACTAGCAAAGAAGTCTATCTTTATCTACTTAGAAAGGACCTGTATCCGCGTCCGCAGCAAGAAAGCAGAACTACCTCCTACACTAACAGTCTAGGAGATCTCTGCAGTAGCTATGCAGAGATACATTTAAGCATCTAAAAAAGATAAGTCTGTTAGTGTATTTGCTGCCTCTATAGCAGACATCTAGAAGGCTTTAGCTCCTAAAACACAATTAAGTTTAGAGTAGATTAAAAATCTTCTACTACTAAGCTACTGCCACTAGCTGCTAGTCTTTAATCTAAACTAAGCTACTAAACTCTCTCTACACCACTCTAGAGTAGACTACCGCATTAAGCTTATTAAAGAAGATAGGAAGAGTCTGCAAATACTATAGGGCCCTCTCTATAATATATCTAGAGATAAGTTATTAGTGCTCTGTAAAGGACTTACATCACTACTAGATAAGGGATTTATTAGGGTTAGCAGCTCTCCTACTGCAGCCCTAGTTCTCTTTGCAAAGAAACTAGGAAAAGGCCTATATATATACATTATGTTAAGAATATGTAGGTTTAGTCTAGGTTAGTGGAAGGAAGAGCCGTAGTACCTCCGATGTAAGGGAGGCACGGCCGACTGTAACGTCCTTACGTGAAGTTAGTGTAGCCTCTTACACGTAACAACACGATAGTCAATACAATACGTTGCAGCTACCCTACCTTATCCCTCTCCTTACTCGGTGATCTATAGTAGTCATACTACTAGAGGGACCTTGTTCCAATACATTAACTACTACGCTCTTAATGCTATTACTAAGAAGAATAGATACCTTCTGCCTCTTATCTATAAGATATTAAACAATATCTGCAAGGCTAAGTAGTATACTAAGCTAGATGTTATTACAGCTTTCTATAAGATACGCACTGTTAAATAGAAGACTAAACAAGAAACTAAACTAGAAGAATGCTAAATACACAGTTATTAAGGTTATTAGCCTACACTTACTTAAGCTTATTATACTACTAGGCTTCTACAATATCTTCTATATTAACCGCCTAAGGCTAGCCTTCTTAGATCTCTTCCCTAGCTAGCCTAATAACGACACTTAACTAGCACCTATCCTAGTTAATAGAGAACTAGAATTAGAAGTAGAACAGATTATGGCTAAAGTGACCTATAGAAACAGACTGTTCTTTAAGGTTAAATAGACTAGATATGCCCTAACAACTTTTAAGCTAGCAGAAAATCTTAAAGACAACACTACTCTAGATAAGTGGGAAACCTTTACTGCTCTATACCGCAATCAACGCTCTAAGTTGCTTCTAGCTAGATTTAGAAGAGGCGATAAAGGAGAGTTCCTAATACACTAATACACAACACCTACAAGAACTAGAGAAGGGGGGTAATATAAGAGGTTAGACCTCTACTATCCTTAGTAGATACACTTCGGATTATTAGAACATTATAGAACGTTATAGAATGTCCTAGAACGTTATAGAATGTCCTAGAACGTTATGGAATGTTCTAGAACTAGCTAAAACAAGATATATTCTTCTAACAGCTGACAAATGCTGATGTATGTAGAAACTTCCAGAAGCTAGCAGTCTGCTATAAAGTCAGCCTGCTCTCTAGCTCTAGATAGACTCTATCGAATTCATCTCTGTTCAACCTAGTCTTCCTGCTGTCTTCAGCCTGGCCCCTTATAAAGCTAGAACTAATATTCTATAACTATAATAGCCGCTCTTAGTTTATAGAAGAGCTATCCCTAGTAGCTCCATCTTTGTTGCGAATAAGCTATAGTGTCTAAGAATATCTAGTGCTAATTAACCCTATGTAGACACTAGTAGCTATCGCTAAGAAGACCCTACGCGCCTAGCCGTAAATACCAGAACTGCGGTTCGTTCGACAGCGCTGCCTTCCGCAGGCTGCAGGCATATAATTAGTAACCGCAAGATTAGGGAGGACATCTGTCCCAGCTGCAATTGGCCCAAGTACGACAAGAGAGCAACACAACTACTGCGGAATAAGACTAGAGCTAGGTAGAGATGCGAAGTACTAAAACGCGAGACAAGAGTGTATGCAGCCGGACAGATCAAGAACTTGTTACTGGTACTTCACCAAGGAGCTTCCACTCGCCATTCTGGCCAGTCGTGTTCGACCCACCACTCGTTGGTATCTGCCACTCCTCGACCGCCGGCCCTTTACCATCATCGTACAGTATATATACCCTGTTATCAACGAAGGTTAAGTTACGCGTTGAGTCGGCGGACGCGAGGCCGAGGTACGTTCGGTCTGGCTTCAACAGTTTTGCGATACGGCTCGACTGATCGGAAAATCCACTTGAGCAGTTCCACGATACCAGTGTCAGGTTATGCCGATCTGGAGTAGCGAAAAGAATCAGATGTGTGAAGAACGCCCCTGGACATCGCATAACGAACGTTCAATATCGCAAAACCGCAGTCGGAACCAACAGATGTGTACGCAGCTCATCTCTAGGTACGAACTGTCAGACGTTCGTATCTACACAGGAGGTGACGCCGCGCAGTCGTAGCGCCAGTCAAGCGGCGTCGGTTGTCGGTGAATTCAAGGCTAAAACGCGGCAGCTGGCCTGAGCTTCACGCTGCTTTGCGGGCGCTGGCAGGGAAGGGGCGAAATGCAGCACGGCGCTAATTACGGCCCCAGCGTTTTCTAGGCGCCAATCCGCATTGACGACTCCCGGTCGCAGAGACAATCCGACAGTGTTACCGCCATGCCGCCGCTCCTGCGGATCGTGTCGAGTACGCCGTTCTTCATGACGGCTTGCAGGCTGGATTTCTTCTGGCTTCTATGGCTTCAATATTGCTCAGTCGCCATCAATGCTACGAATACTTCCTGGCTGACATGGGGCCCCTACCGTCCAAATCTGTACTTTGGAGTCCGTCCATCGATCCCAGACTCATTACTCATGGGGTTTATGTGGACGAAGGGGGACGATTTGGATAGTATACCCGTGGGTGAGTCGTCTACCGTTCCGGGAAAACTAGAAACTTCTGGCCAGAGGCTGATCTACCGTAGGCCTTCGAGACACTTGCGAGCAAGATGATGGCATGGGAGACTACGGCTGGTCTAAGTATGATCCACGAGTTGGGGGCTCCCAGATTCTACACGACGACAAGCTTCGACTCGATCTTACGACCGATTTCATCAAAGGTGACAGCGGTGATAGCTGGGCCGTGCGAGTCACGGGACGCTTGCGAAGCGATGCGCCTCAAGATGCAACAACAGTTGTCATTTTTCACGTCGCTCTTGAGCAGGCAGGCGAAGATCGCGCCGCGATGATGAAGTGCGAAAGCAAGGACGTTTTTCAAGACCACCAAGCTGAGAACGAAGTGGCCTGTCACGGCGACACACCGACCCTTGGAGCTTTCGATGTCCTTGTCACTGGAGAAAGTACGAATGATGTCAAAGACAGTCTCACCGTAAGGAGCGTTCACGTGTCGGAAGACAAGATTTGGCAGGCAAAGTGTAATAGCTCCCTTCTTACATTTGTTCGATCATTGAACGACTGTACACCAAATCTAACACGATGTGTTGCTTTCTACAGCTGTTTATTCGGAAACCATCCATTCATCAGCTCCGAAAAGTGACGAAAGCGCTAAGGCGGCCAACATGCATTTCATACAGGCCACATTTAGCGGCGACTTCGCTGTGACGTTCACGTATACAAACAACCGGGCTGCTTTTCTGGACGGTAAGCTACGGACCGGGCCCCAAACGAGTGTTTGCGGTGCACTACTGACTCTGTCGAAGCGCATGCAGTCGAGCAAGGCATTAGCGGTCTTCACTCCACGTTCGCCTCCGATGTCGACAAAGCCTTCCCAAGAACGGGCCCGTTTGTGGATGAAAAGTACGGAAATCTATCACAAGCACTGCTATCCAATCTACTAGGTGGTCTAGGCTTCTTCCATGGAGACAGCAGGGTGGACGCTTCGCACGCACCAGAATACGAAGAGACAGGACTGAACTTCTGGGAGCAAGCGGCGGCAGCAATGGCCAAAGCTCCGATCGCCAACACTGCGCCTACCTCTATGCTGACTTTTACGCCCTCAAGACCATTCTTCCCACGAGGCTTCCTCTGGGACGAGGGGTTTCATCTTCTCCCAGTCATAGAATGGGACCTGGATCTAGCCGTGGCCGTCCTTCGGAGCTGGCTTGGGCTCATGGACGCGGATGGCTGGATTGCTCGCGAGCAGATCCTTGGACCCGAGGCGCGCAGCAAAGTTCCAGATCAGTTCCAGATCCAATATCCGCATTATGCGAACCCTCCGACACTATCTCTGCTGTTTCCGATACTGACCTCGAAGCTGGCTAGGAAATCTGCCTACACTGGCCGTCCTTCTGCATACATGTCGTCACCAGCCGAGGCCGCTGCTATGTTGAGGGAGCTGTATCAATTGCTGGCTCGTCATTATCGATGGTTCCGCCGTACACAGGCGGGAGATTTTGGAAACTCGTACCCACGTCCAAAAGGCGCAGTTCATGGGGAAGGGTATCGATGGCGTGGCAGAACGCCGAGGCACACTCTGACCAGTGGACTGGATGACTATCCCCGAGCTGATCCGCCGCATCCCGCCGAGCTACATGTCGATGCCCTAGCATGGGTTGGGGCGTCTGCGCACCACCTGCAACAAGTGGCTCAATATCTTGGCGAAGAAGCGGACGCGGCTATGTATAAGACACACCTCGAGAATGTTAAGAAGAATCTGGATATATTACACTGGTCTGCACAGGACGAGGCTTACTGCGATGCGACCATCAAAGACACGAAGTTCCAGCTCGTTTGCAAAAAGGGATACGTTTCTTTGTTTCCGCTATTGCTCGGTCTACTCCACTCGCAACACCCGAATCTTCCAGCTGTTCTGGACCTTCTCTCGGACCCGGCGCAATTATGGTCACCACACGGTTTGCGTAGCCTGAGCCTTGCAGATGCAAACTACGGAAAAGGCGAGAATTATTGGCGCGGAGCAGTGTGGATGAACCTCAACGTACTAGCCGTCCTAAGACTGCGAGATCTTGGGATGGAAAAAGAGGGTTCCACAGCATCGGGAGAGCAAGTGCAGAACAGAGCCTTGTCTCTTGCATCGGAGCTTAGGAAGCGTGTGGTGGACACAGTCTACGACAGCTGGGAGATGACAGGCTTCGCGTGGGAGCAGTACAGTGACACCACTGGCGAAGGAAGCCATAGCAAGGCATTTACGGGCTGGACGGCTTGCGTGCTCCTGCTTTTGGATCTCGACTACACAAGACCTGTCGCCCCCATAGAAGGGCATACAACCTCTTCGTGGGTATCAATGTGGGTGATCATCGTCGTCATTGCAATCGTTGTTCTCGTTGCGAGGTTCTGGCGACCGTTAAGGGTCCTCACTATCCGCATGACGAGATTTCGAAGACGCCGTCAGATGAGAGGAGAGCGGTATGAGCAGGTCATCGATCTAGACGAGCATGCGCCGGATCTCAATAACGAGCGCAGAAGGCAATTAACGGATTAAGAAGTGTTAACAGGAAACTAGGCGTCTGTTCTAGCTATAGCTATTAGGAACTTGCGCGATTAAATTACGAACTTAAATACATCTTATAGAATCGTACAAGATTAACTATCTACTCTACGCGCGCATCCCAATATTTTAGCTAGACACTAAGCCTATTCTACTTCGACTAGTTGCCTAAGCATCTTAATAGTAGCTAGATTACAGAAGACGCTCTAGCTGTGAGGTATTTGTAGGTAGGAGTCAAAGGATGAGTATACTGAGTAGTACTGAAGTAAGACGAATCCTTAAGGGACTCGAAGAAGGCTCTACTTGAGGTATATTACTGTCATTGTCATTGTCATCACTAGGTGGTGCAATAATTCGTGTCCGCTCACGTAAGCAGCCACCCCACTAAATGGCTCACCTTCACTTTTTACTACAAGAGCCTATAGTAATTTTGGAAGACACTGCACTTGATAGATATTGCTGCACATTGTAAGGGGCCAGGCTGAAGACAGCAGGAAGGCTAGGTTGAACAAAGATGAATTCGATAGAGTCTATCTAGAGCCAGAGAGCAGGCTGACTTTATAGCAGACTGCTAGCTTCTAGAAGTTTCTTTATACATCAGCATTTGTCAGCTGTTAGAAGAACATATCTTGTTCTAGCTAGTTCTAGGGCATTCCATAATGTTCTAGGACATTCCATGACGTTCTACGACACTCCATGACATTCTAGGACATTCTATAACGTTCTAGAACGTTCTATAACATTCTAGGACATTCTATAATGTTCTATAATGTTCTAATAAACCGAAGTGTATCTACTAAGGACAGCAGAGGTCTAACCTCTTATATTACCCCCCTTCTCTAGTTCTTGTAGGTGTTGTGTATTGGGAACTATCCTTTATCACCTCTTCTAAATCTAGCTAGAAGCAACCTAGAGCGTTGATTGCGGTATAGAGCAGTAAAGGTTTCCCACTTATCTAGAGCAGTGTTGTCTTTAAGATTTTCTGCTGGCTTAAAAGTTGTTAGGGCATATCTAGTCTATTTGACCTTAAAGAACAGTCTGTTCCTGTAGGTCACTTTAGCCATAATCTGTTCTACTTCTAATTCTAGTTCTCTATTAACTAGGACAGGTGCTAGTTAAGCTCTATAGCCTCTATTAAATAGGTAATATTAGATAGTTTCTTAGTATCTAAGTTAAGCGCGTTCTTACTAGCTGCTAGCTCTACTTTATCTAGAATACGTTTATCTATAAGGTCTGCACTAAGTCTAACCTTATCTGCACTAATCGAAAATACCTATCTATACCTCTCTTATCTATTTTAAGACTTAAACTCTATAATAGTAGCTCTAAGCTATTAACTACTAAGATCTACTAGCGCCTTATAGGCAGCCTTACGTATATAGAGGTTATTGTCAGGCGTGCGCGAACGAGGCGTAGCCTCGCGTGACATGGCCTGTACGATATATACTGTTCCGCACACCATGATCAATGTTCATTGATCATACTTACCTTTTTGGTTGCATGGCGTAGTGGGTGCGGACCTGCGTCTTGACAGTTATAACTTAACCTAATATAGTACACGCTTACTTAGTTCTTGTAAGGTTTCTTATAAACCTAGGACTAATTTACCTCTCTAAAATTAAGCATGTATAGTAATACCTATACAGTACTTAATATCTTGCTATTAATGCTTAAGAGAGTAAGCTAACACAGACTTATGCTACTAAGATTAATATAACTACTTCTACCTTCTTTAGTGCTGCTAATGCATTGTTTAGAGATAACGTTAAGACTTGTTAATTGTCTGCCAGATATATCTTTATGCTCTATAGTATGCCTATTAACTAGAAAGCTACTATGCTTTAATTAGTTACTTGATCTACTACTAAGGCAGAGCTGTATGCTCTCTTAGCCGCTAGCGTCAAATCGCAATACTAGAATCGCTTCTGCTACAATATTAGTTTTATACTTAATACTAAGAAGGCTCTCTAGTGTGACAATGCGCAGACTGTACGCCTTATTTAAGGTGACGCTGATCGCATCTAAACGAAGCTCTGCCATGTCGATATCCACTAAATGTGGCTTCGCTAGGAGGTAGACTCTGGAAGAATCACAGTCGAGTAGAAGCCTACTGCTGATATGCCTGCTGACGGCTTTACAAAGCTGCTTCCTCGACAGAAACACGAGAACTTCATACGTCAGCTTGGCTTGAAGGACATTCATCATCTTGTTGTCAAGGACTCTCCTTGTCCTATACCTCCTGTTCAGTCAGACTAGCTGCACAGCGCGCGCACGCATTACACTCTCTTAGTTGATTTTCTCATATGTGAGGTTTCCATCCAACATGGATACCTCAGGGGGTGTGTCAGCCTAGCACCTCAGTTCACATGGTACACTGTGAACTGCGTCTCACGTGACTCCTCGTCACCTGCTTACTTATCTCGGTTGTGTATATAATCGCTCTACATAGCTCTCCAATACAACAACCTTCTCCCTCTTTTCTGCCCTGTCTCTCATCTACGACATATAACGCCGCGTGGATTCGACAGCCTGTGCTCAACGGCATGTACTCAGCGGCATCATGTTTGCCCAACGGCCTGTGCCTGTGTTTCTCACAGTGCGGAAGTCCGCAGATGAGTTAATGGACCAGTCGTACTAATGGTACCGTCGGCGCCATGTTCGCCCGAACCCGACTGTGACTGGAATATTCCGCTGAAACTCGTCCGCGTTACAACGTCTGAACAGCTTGCAACTCCAAATTTTGGTCTGTATACAGTTCTGTCTTACCTCGAAATCACATACAAAAGGACAGCAGAATCGCCACTTTGAAAGAGAAACCGCAATCGAGCCATTGAGCAGCACCACCAGCAACCAGCAAGAAATCACAATCACAAGAGCACAATGGTTGTTCTCGAAGTCCCAGCCGAGTATGGGTACGTTTATCCCCTTCTATACATTCACCAGGCGCTCAATCGCTTGTTCCTCTAACCCTCCTTCTAACACCCTTCCAGCTTCGTCCTCCTCGCATGCGTCTCCACCTTCGCCGCAGGAATCCGGCACAGCGCCTTCGTCGGCTCCGCGCGCAAAGCGGCCAAGATACCCTACCCCTACGAATACGCGTCCTACGAGCAAGTCCAAACCGCATCCCCGGCGTCCGCAGACGCAATGATCGCGTTCAACGCCGCGCAGCGCAGCCACCAGAATTTCAACGAGAACCACCCGACAGCGCTGGGGGCTATGTTGATTGCCGGGCTCAGGTATCCGCGGGCGGTTGGAGTCATGGGCGCGTTGTGGGCGGTCAATAGGGTCATTTATGCGCTAGGGTATAAGGCGAGTGGAAAGCAGGGCGGAAAGGGAAGGTACTATGGACTGGTATGGCAGATTATGCATTTTGGGTTGATTGGGATGGCGGGAGTGAGTGCGTGGAAATTTGCGTCTGGGTCGTGAGGACGAAGAAAAGGGTATGGTGAAAATATTCTACGAACTAGTATGGAATTGAGTACGAGATAGTGAATATCGAACGTGTGTTAGAGCAATACATCCATGGCAGAATTTTTCAACATCAAACCTTGTCCGTGTCTGTACCAAACCCCTATTCAAATAGCATTATTTTTTCAGCAAATAGTCACCTCCACCGACTCCTCGGCTAGGCATTTGCCATCCATATATCCTACACCGACTCGTTGGTACACAGCATCGCCGTCTGGCACAATGAGCAGCACGTAGTGGCGTCCCGACTGCAAAGACCCATCACCTCTCTCGACTCCTATGACGACACAGAGTTTTCTCATGGGAAGAGACTCTCCAGAGTCGTCGAAAATAAGAGTATTTTTGGATTCCGGGGAAGCGCTGAGGTCGTATTGGCAGGCTTTTGCGCGAAGAGAGATCGCTGCTGTTTCGGCCCCTGTGCGAGACCATGGCGATTGCACGTCTTTCCAATCGACATCCTCGCTATTGACACCGAGGTAGTTGATACCACCGGTATAAGCCATCCACGACCAAGACGGGATGTTGATATTGCGGTTCGAGAAATCGATGCGGTTCAGTCTCGGAGTATCTAACCCACGATGCCACAGCAGACTTCGAGCAAGTAACTCGCGGTTCTCGGCATCCTCAAGTATGCCAAAATTGCCCTGTACTTTCAGAGTCTCTGTGAGTCGTTTCTGGAGGCCAGCTATCGCTACAGATCGGTCTACCACTTGCACAAAAGCAAGACGTGAGTACGTCGCGTACAAACCTTGGTAGAGTTCGATCTTATCATCTCCCGTCTTATATCCGATGATTGATGGGAAGTTCGGGTCTCCGAGTAGTCGCTCGTTTTCACTAAGTCATACAATCAGCTGTGGAACACATGCGCTCAGTACCTTAGGTGTCTGCTTACTTGCTGAGACGGGTCATAGTTTCGCACCGGATGCCATGACCACATTCCCAATAGGTTTGGTACTCCGTGAAGAACATCGTTCGTCGAGCAAGAGCATGTTCTTGTAGAAGCCACCCACGCTGGCAGAGGTCGCTATCCAGAACATGACCCTGGAAGTCGTCGATCATTTCGCAAATGTGAACAGGAGCTGCGCTGTCCTGACGATGGAAAGTGACGCCCTCCCTGTACTTCCGTGTGTTGAGGAATCCCGAGAAGCTGTCCTTCGGGCAGACGGCAGCGATAACACAACTGGCACCGCTGATGTAGTCTTCCATATGGCTGGCCTCGACCTTCCAATCGTCCTGCGAGTCCTGCACTATGCAGAGAGCATCTATCCAGAGGTATCGGTAGCCAAGGGCACGAGTGACAAGAACAGCGTCATTGAAAGTTGCAGGCAGCGTACTCAAAGCTATTCCAGCAGTGTAGCTGCGGAAGTTGGCTGTGTTCGTGACGAAGCTCCTGTAAGCTGCTTGCGCACCCCATTGATGAGACAACAAAAGCCATTCTCCGACATCTTGGGAAGTCATCTCCCTTAGATGTACGTTGTCGTCACCTGCTTGTCCTACGTCGACCAGTCGTGTAGGCATTCTTGCCGCAGACGCAGGCCTGCAAGACACCGTCTCGGAATCGCAAGAATCGAGCCAGCGTTGGAGAATCTCGAAGTGAGCAGCACTCCCGGCGTGCGGAAGCTGAACCGAACCTATTTGGATTTCTTTGGACTCCATAGTATCGTAATCTGAGTCTGTTAGGAACCAACGCCTCATAGTAGCCTGTATCGTGACCACAGGACATGGAACTCACCAATATCACGACATATAGCAAGCGCTGGTACACGGTACCCATTCATGCTCAGGAAAGAGCCAATCCTCTCCAGCTGAAGATATTCCGTCATCGTATCACCCTTTTCGCAAGATCGCCACAGCAACACACACAAATCGCATACTCGTTCACTGGCCCTGTTTCTCAGCCCTTGCACATCGTAACTGAGGTCGAAATTAGGCAGGCCAGGTCCCCAGATATTGTCCCGGAGCTTAGTACAAGTTTCGCACAAGTTGACCGAAATGATTATGTTTGGCATGGGAAATTTCTTCGTGTCCTTGAGCGCAGAGTAGAGCTCATAGGCAAAGGCGTTGTCTACCTCATATTTCCAAGCCCTCAAATTGGCTTTCGTTGACATCGTTGGGTCATAGTCGTCCCGTGCAGGCTTAATAGCATCTAGGCTTGAGGTTTCTTCCACAACATATGGCCCATGACGTGCGATTTTTTCTGGTGACCAGTAACGTCTGATGTCCGTTTCGGACGTCTGTAGGATCTTCTCTAATCTGTTTACAACCTCATATGCCCGAAACCTGACGGGTGCCGCATCATGTGTCTCGTGGTCGATATCTTCTGGAGGTGAGAAATCCGTGATGCTTATAGTTGGTATATGCAGAGACTGCGGATCCTGGGACGTTTCCGCTTGCTGAGGGTGCAGATGCAATGTCGGCATGTTGGTGGACAAACTAGTGACACCTCGTGGGTGTACATTGACGACGAGAAGTCCCTTCCGGACAATTTCAAGGAGGTCACCGAGGGCCGTAGACCCAACCTGGCAAGCCCCATCTTTAGATAGATGATTGATCCAATCTTCTACGACTCTGTGCACGCTCGTCGTTTTCCGTCCGTTTTGTTCTACTGCCTGGAAGAATCGTTCGCCACGAAAACTATTGTTGAAGCGAGCCAGCTCGAAATCTCCGTAAAGCAGCCAAATGATGAACTCAAGAGTGATACAGCCATACGCCCAGATGTCCCACATACGAGACAGGAAGGGACCCTCAACTTCGGGAGGCTTGTAACGCCCGGTGCCGGATCTCGTTGGGATGAACTTGCGATGTGGTACTTCTCCCCAGCCTCCAATCTTCAGAATCCCAATTTGACCGCCTCGTACTTCTTGCGGCGAGAATTCATGTGACTCAGGAATAACGTTAGGAATCTTTGCCTCTTCCCAATCTCTAGCCTTTAGGATCCCGATCCGATCGCCTCCTTCTCCTGGCGTGAAACTTAGTATGTTTTGAGGCTTTACATCTCCATGCCGGTATGGTGCGTCGATATCCATGTCATCCTTCATAGGATTGTGATATGATGTAGGTACCACGCTGTGAGTTTTTGCTTCTTTCTTCTCTCTCTGTTTTTCCCACCAGTCTCTTCTCCTTGCTGCCCAGGAACGATCGTCTTCTCTTTTTGGTAAGAACCACAGTAAATTTTCAGGCTTTAGGTCTCCATGCATCGTGTGCGTCTCGTGTGCAGCACAAAGCGCTTTTGCCAGGCCAAGGAGCTGTCTGGTGACCGATTGTAAGAAAGAGGCCTCCATCGTAGGTCGGATTGCCTTCCACAAGCTCCAAAGGTTTCCGCCATCGGCCCATTCCAGTACAGAATAATGAGCTGGTTCGGCGGGTGGACCGCGCCGGAAGGCAGTCAGGAAGCGAACAATATGCTCTTGGCCCAATTCATTTAATGTTGCCAATGCACGCACTTCGCGTTGCCAGTACGCGCTTACGCGCTCTTTGTCGTGTTCGTGCTCAACCTTCATCTGCTTGACGGCGACTATGAAGCTTCCCTACATTCTGTTATCGTTGTGTCCCTTAAGCGCATGATGGGCACTGACCTGGCCATTTTGGAAGTGATCTTTGTGTATCGTGCACCGCGAGACGACACTCAATGACTCATCGCGCCAATCAGGCTGCTTGTCGGTAATAGGCACTACACAATTCCCGATGTCATGGATATGTAGTGCCGTCGAGAATATCGGCACCACCACTTTCCACTGGTTCGACTGGAACTCGTGTATCGTATTCGAGTTCCAAAGTGGTCCCATAGAGCTTCCCACAGCACTGTTTGACTCCATGATAACAAATTCGTGCTCATGTATCGACTTTCTGCGTTGCTCCGACGACCACTCCTCAATAGGCAGACGAGTGTCGGTAAAAGCATTCTGGCGGAATAAATCCATGGCTCTGTGAAGTGAGCTACTACTGAGGCGGACGCAAGATGCAGTGATGATGAAGATCATCCTTGCCTTTTCCGCGATGAATTGAAGCAATTGATCCTCGGCCTCCCCCATGATCCGGATCATATTTGCCCTTGTGACCAAGTGATCGAGAACACCCGCAGGTACAAAGTCCTTGGGTTCTTTGTCGAAGACACTGCGAACTGTGTACCGACGTAAGTCGAACGCAAAGTCTTTTGTGTCGTTACCTCCTTTTGATGAATCATCTCTGAGAGGGCTGCGCTGGCTCACAATTTCCACTAGCTTGTCAGTCTGACTCTTTACTATTGCGACCCGGCCAGAATTTCTCTCCTCAAAGAACGACTGTACAACTCTCTGCTCTTGGTTGAACCAGTCGGAACCGTCATCTTCACGTATGTATGACATTTGATCGATGCTCTTCGTATCAAGAATTGCCAACTTTACGTGAAGCAGTAGTCGCTCCCTCAAACTTTCAATGAGTCTGGTAATGCTTGAAACTCAAAGTCAGATTGTAGTCACAAGTACAGACATACGCTGATATTCTTGCTTACGGTGGAATATGTTGCCCTAACCGAGAAGCGTCACCGGTCTGGTTTCTCTTGTCTACCTCCGCAGTGGAGGGCATCCTGAAGAAAGGCACAAGCTGCTCTATTTCGGTCACAGTGTCTAGAAGTGTCTGAAGTTGCATGTCAGTTATAGCCTCAAAGAGTAAGAATTGTGTATTAACACTCACCTCCGTATGTTCACTCCGACTCCTTGGACCTACAGCGATCTGAACCGAGTCTGTTTCCACAGTGGCAAGCTGTTGCGTGATCTCCAGAAGGCCTTCTGAGAGGGTCCGATAAGCCCGATCTATGATCGCCCGCTTATGCTTGTCTTCCTCGAGTTCGCGTCGCAGACAGAGCTCCAAGGCGAGCAGAATCTTGGCCGCAAGCGCGTAAGCCATGCATGGTTCGATACCTTGCCAGACTTCGACATCATAATACGTGAAGTTGCATGGCGACTTCGCGTGAATCATTCCTAGCCATTTTTCTTCCCAGAACATTGTCAGGAGATGTTGGTGCCATCTTGAAAGCGTCTCCTCAGGTGAACCAATCCGCAGGGCTTCTAGATTCGCACGAATGATCTCTTGAGCTGCATGCTCTTCGTCTACTACATTCTGGAGGCGAGGTCCCTCGTTCTTAAAGCATAGAACCTCACTCTTTGTGGTACTAATCTCGAGCGCGAATTTCTTATCAGCTAGTTGATCCTGCGTCAACTCCTCACCTTCGAAGAACACCTTTGAGACATCACCAACATGCTCGCGTACCGCTGCTTCAAGTGTGGCTCCACGGCCAACGTCGATCAGGAAGCGTTTTTCTTGCCAGCCAAGCACCAATGTTGCGTATCCTTCTGCTACTAAATTGGGCTCCGATAGTTCGACATATTTCCTCGCAATCTCTTCCAAGCGATCGTGAGTCACCAGAGGCAGTGCGCGATCGTCATCAGGGTTGGTAATGGTTGTACCAGCATGGCCACCCCCAGCGGATTCACCGAATGAGAGCCCTGTAAGCTGTGGCGGATCATGTAGATCTGTAAGATCGACTGACTCCAAACCATCCATGCTGCGGCCTCGGGTGGCGCTTGTCTTCTCCGTTCCATCTTCGTCGTCTATAAGATTACGTGCGAAGAACAATGCCAGAGCATTGAGATGTTTTCCAATGAAACGCTCCATCCGTTTGTGAGCCTTATCATCCGCTGATACAAGTTCCGACGCGTCTTCTGGAATTGTCAAGTGGCCGTCTTGATCAGGCGTCTGCGCAGAGTCTGCAGCATCAGCAAATCGAACAGTTCCCTTAGTCGCAGATTTTGAAGGCCTAGTCCTGCTTGGACTATCCTCATGATCTGGTTCGCTGTCGTTCTCTTCTCGGTTTTCCCCCATTCGCCTCTGAGGTTGATGTCCATCGCCACAAATCGGGCATTGGTCAAGTTGGCGAAGTTGAGGGATACTACTGTTGTGTGCCATGCGTCGCATGGTAGATTCCGCAAGAGTCGGGTGCGCAATCCTCATATGCCTGTCGAGAAGTTCTTCCTCGCTGTTGAACGTCTCTGTTACACTATGAGGTAGCGCACATGTCCAAACTCGTTTGTTGTGAAGATACTTGATCCAAGATGCGGTATGTGTTTTGTGCATGTGCAAGATCCATGCTGACCGATTGGAAAAGAAGCGTAAGTTACTACTGCATTTCTCTGATACGCAGATATAAGGCTGCAAATCGGCATCCACATGGCTACTGCAAAGAGATGTCAGCTAGATGATGCGCACTCAATATACAGACTAGATCGTACCGCCACTTCGACCCCTGGAAGATATCTGCATCGTGTTCCTCGAGGCAAATTGGACATACTGCAGTAGTTTGACCCTCCCGGATATCGGGAGCTCTAGGATATGTGGCATCGCCTGTTTCAGATACAGAGGCAGTCTCGATCTTTTTAGTTGTAGAAGGCACAGACAGTCCTTTCTTGAACCCCTCTTTAACTATCTCCTCATCTATGGTCAATGGTTGCGTCTTAGTATCGGCCTGGTTTTCATATTGAAATTCCTGTATGTTGTTCACCTGCTGTAGATCTGCAGCTTCACGCCGCACAGATGGTCGCGCAGGGTGGCTTTCATCTGCTCTGGAAGTCAGGTCGATAGGAACTTCCCACCGAGGCACCTTCTGGTGGCGACGAGCTCGCTCATATTGTACACGATAATACCGATGGAGTATAGATTCATGTATGAGCTTACGAAGTGACTCAGGCAGCGCGTCTTGGAACTTAAATCTTAGAACACGGTCAACATGGTCTTCGTATACATAGTCACGGGACTGTTCTGAATATGCAAGAATTCTCCTGTCCACGCTACTTGCAGTGGCCTGGAGGATGATGGAGGCGATCCGGTCCAATCTCTTCAAGGAACCTTCAATACCTAATAACGGAACTCTTAGCGGGTTTTGCGGGGGAGGTATACGACCCCCAGGCACAGTATGCGCTGTATTTTCTTGGGTCTTATTTGAGGCTGCCTTTTGGTCGATTTCCAGCGCTGAAAACTTGCATCAGTATGCGGCATAGTTGTGTGTACATGTGGCAACTAGAGCAGGACACCTGCTTACCAAGGTTGAGGTTGTCGCGCAGCACCTCTAGAAGAAGGAAAACTGCCTGTCGAAGGCGATCAAACTTATCAGCTTTCAGCTGAGCATCGAGACTGATGTGAGGCTTGGCGAAGACATTGATACTGTTTGCCCACGCAAAGTAGGACTGCTGGAAAGGCTGGAGGACGTAAAGAGCACCCTCCGTTGCCTGGCAGGCCTTGAAAAGGTCTAGACATGTGCGCGCGATGTCGTATATAGTCTTTGGTGTTGTAGGTGATTCTGTAGTCATCGTGCGAAGCTAAGCAATGATGTGGTGGGTTACAAGGACGAGCACAGGAGACGTGCAGCTCACATCTCGAGGTTCATCGGGCGGGGCAACTTCGAAAGCCACCTGCAAGTGCTCCCGCACATCGAACCCAACTATCACAGCTTTGAGATTATGCAAACACAACCATACCCACAATTGGCATGGGAAGGTAAGTGTCTTTGATTTGTTCGTCTCCAAACAATTGATCAGAACAGCGACTGCTTCGTCCGCACCTACCCGAAAGGTAAAATTGAATGCGCATAACAATGTTTTGAATGTACCGTCCATGATTGTGCAGATTTCGAAGTATGGGAGAAGAACCTGACTTGAAATCACGAATGCCATTGCTGGATGAGGAACTGTAACCGAAGTTCTTGCGTCACAACTGCAGAAAAAATTGTACATTCACTGCCCCGTCTTCAGCGCGCTATTTCCGGTACAACCCATGTCACAATCTCACCGCCAGGCTCTTGCTCATCTATCTTAACGCTTCCTTCCATTTCCTCCTCCAACTCCAGCTCGTCTACATCATAGTCTTCCTTCAAGTCCTTAGCTCTGTTTTCCCCTACCATCTCTGCTCCCTCATCGTACGGCTTGTCTGTTAATATTCTTTTCCCGAACAACCAGTACTGCTTCTTATAAGAGAGCTTTCGAACCCTAACGCCAATGACTATATCAGACGACCCTTCTGACGACTGCATCGTGTTCCTAGTCTTGGAACCATCACCTCGGGGTCCAATGTTGCCCCAACCGCCCATGTCAATCCCAAGCTGCGTGTGGCCTTCAATTTCGCTGCTTCTCTTGAGGGCGATAGACGGCTGGCGACCAGTCTTGATGCCAGTAATGATGTACACGGAGGCGTATTTCGAGGAAGTCAGGTAGTCTTGCAAGCCAACTGACTTGACGGCCTTGATGTAATCATCTTTGGTTGGGTAGATCCACTCTGTGTCCAGAGAAACGCAGTTGTAAGAATCGTCGACGCTGTTGTTGCCTCCGCCGCCAATCTCGCCGCCAACTGGCACTTGCAATGCTGCGAGCTTGACACCGACTCCACCAGACCCCTTCAGTATCTATGTCAAGGACGTTGGCGTGGTTTCCAAAGCAAGGTCATGATGTGGGATTCATGAGAATTATACAATCTAGATACGACATAGAGAGAAACACTTACTTGGTCTCGCGTAGCCTTGAAATTTGGTTCATGCGTACAGAATCGACGGACATTGGGGATTTCAATCTCTTCGTATTCGTTCAAAGGCGTAAGGACTTGAAGGTTGTCGACGATCGTCCCGATCTTATGACGACCTCCTGCCGTCTCCGGTAAGACATTGGAGACTATGTGGTATGTAGGAGCGCTAATGACCATTACGGCGATAGCGTATTTTCAAACTATCTGATTTGTAGTAGATGCAAGAAAGGTTATATGCGTTGTACTTCAGGAACTTCACGAAAGCTGAAGTTGCACCTTGCTTTTCAAGCCTTTGACCCCGCGTTTGGTGGCTGAAGGCTATTGGTGGTTTGCAAAATACTGCTGGCCACCTAGATGTAGTTAGCGCGTTACCCCTCAGGAACATCGACTCTCATAGTAATTAATATAGGAGCCAATGCAACCACGGTTTCCCACCTCTTGAAGCTCGTGAGGCTGCCCGTATATGCCAAATCGTCTGTATATCTCGTTTTTCTGGTGTTGAGGCTGGCGGGAGCTCAAAACAAGCCGGCGAAACGTTGTTCCGATGTCGAAACGTCAACGTCCACCAAAACAGCCGTTCGAACAGGGTGTTAACCCTCCAGGAGCAGCTCGTCCCTTTAAGAAGCCTAGAGCGCTGCCGAAAGACTGTTCTCCTACGCGTTTTACACCCAATATAGGTCGCCGTACAGCGCGTCTGACCTCTCGCGGAGGACTGGCCTCGCCGCCAGCAACCGATCCGCGTCGTCGAAGCCCGCTGTTCGAGCCCGAGTTCTCGTATACCCAGTCCGCGCTTCTCGAGCAAGCTGATGATCTGATTGATGGCGAGGACGACGATACAGAGGAGGAGAAGGCCGATCCGCTGCCTGAGGGCGAGGGCGACGCCGACGATGAGGTTGAGGGCGCGCTCGAAGCTGAGGATGGAGAGCCACCTTATCGGGTTCAAGCAGCTACTCCGTTCATCCCGCGAACGTCCTCTCTACCAGAGGAGCCGGATCCTATCGTTAGCATTAGATGGAGAGCTTGTTTTGGCGACATGGAGAAGAACCCAGTACCTGCGGCGTTCAACAGCAAGCAGGATCAACACTTCCTTGAACTCACAGCTGAGCGCTTGTGGGAGTGGGTAGATGAGGTAGTAGCTGAGTTGAAGCCGCGCAGAGTAAAGCCCTCGTCCGTGTGCGCAGTTGTATACCCGTCCCGTTAGGCCAAGCGCGACCGCGCAGTCAAGACGCTGCGTCGAGGTAGAGATGGCGATTGGCCTGGCGTTATACAGCTATGCGTGGCGATTGATCGCGACAGTAGCGATCGCGTACGCGTTGACTTCGACCTTATGCTCGTTGAGGAGCTGAATGAGGCACCGCGAGCGGCTGTACAGGTCGTGGGTAGCCGCGCGCGTCTGGTTACAGCGACGATGATACAAGAGGGTGGGATCGCCAGCGTTTTAGCTGCTGAAAACGCGGGCAGCGGCATGGCTATTGGCATTAGAGATCGCTGGTGCTGCGTAGATACTCACTGTAAAAACTATCCGTACGTCTGTTGGTTGAGGCCAGGTCAGCAAGCGCGCTTTGAGAACCACTGCCCAGTTAATGGCAATATCATCGCGATGTGGGCAAGAGATATAAGTAAACAGCTGGCAACGTACGATGAGCCATCTGATGATGTAAGGCTTGCGATTCTGAGGGCGAGAGACCGCGCGGAACACGAGAAAGCCCATCGCCAGAGGTCTCCAAATAGTGGAGATAACGACATTAGAAGCTTGACGAAGCTGCTCGTCGTTGGGCAGCTCAATCAGCTAAATCGCCAGCCTCTAGGAGAGTTAAAGCCGCGATCAGAACGACTAAATCGACTCGAAACACCATCTCCAAAGCCGCGAGAATGGGTGCCAATCAAGTACAATCATAGGGAAGAGATGAATCAGCACACTACTAATTTCTTTAATTCCTTTAAGTTAAAGCACCCACTAGACAGCGACGCAGTTACTAACATGTTCAACATTGTGTGCGTAGACGGAGCGATGGATCTAAATATGATTATAGGCGGATCAGGGGACGTTCTAAAGCTGTGGGTTAATCATTTCAACTTGCCGCCTGGCTGGCTCTTCACCCTCCAACACCACGCTTTAGAGTGGCAGAAAAGCTACAATGGACTATCAGAAAAGAGCTGGAGGCGAGTAGAACGTTGTCGTAAAAGAGAGGAGAAAGCCCGTCAAAAATTGGCTGCAGACGAAGCAAGTTCAGTCGTTAGCAGTAGCGACGGACGATGTTGATGATGGGAGTGGTCCGAGCGTTTTGCGCTAAAAAGTGGTGATAGTGGCTCGTGCGGACTATAGTGTTGAGTTTTTTAACCTATCAAAATGCAGCCAGGGCTGAACAACGTTTGAGAGCTGCTGTACTCAACACTACTACGTTCGTTTTAGTAGCTGATACTATAGGGATAGCTTGATTATAGTCTAACAGAGTAGCTCCTAGTTTATTAGAATTAAAAAATCGCAATTGTATATTGCGCATTAAAAAGACGGCTAATCTCCCTGTCTCTGCGCACACTAACCTAGTAGCACTACAGAGTGCTATAAAAAGATAGTAAAAAGGAGCAAGCCTGGCTTATATATAAATCGACCTAAAGACAGCAGAAAACACCGCAGTATGCGATGGGATACCATTAGAGGAAGCGTCCAGCGGATCGTTGGGCGCGTCGTTCATTGCGCCCAACGATCCACTAGACGCTTCCTCTAATAATATCCTATAGCATACTACGATAAAGATCTAAGTAATTAGATTATATATATATACAGTATAGATTGCTTGGTGTTGAGGTATAGGTAAGAGACAGCGCCTGCATTCTTCATCCTGCACCTTTACCTACATCCTACACTCTACACTGGGTAACCGCACCTATTAAACCAGCTACGGCCATCAATATCGCAGCAAATCTGCTGTATCGCGTACTCTAGAAAGGTCTCAAAGTACAGAAACGTCTCGCCCAGTGCCGCGTGCCTCTTGAGCCAGCCCTTTAGCTGCTTAAAGCTCCTCTCAATGGGGTTATAGTCTGGTGAGTACGGTGGCAAGTACTCTAACCGCACGCTAGCACGCTCACAGAGCTCTCGTACTCGCGCTGAGCGATGGATAGCCGCGTTATCTAGCACGATAACAGAGCATGGCGCGGGATGAGGGTTGCAGTACGGCAGCACCTGGTACTCTAGGAAATCCTCCATCCGCTCCGACGTAATCGCGCCCTGAAAGATCGTATAGCTCATGTACCCATGAACTGTCATGGCTGGCAGCAGCGACCACCGTTCGGAGCGCTTGAAGCTGTACGTCAACTCCACCGGCGAGCCAACAGGACCCCATCCATACTTGCGATCACCCGTACGCTCATTGCAAGCGCTCTCATCCAACGCGACGATCTGATCGGCCGTATAGTGTTGCGCCATCCGCGCGAGGTAGACGTGACGGAGAGGCTCACTCTGCTCTTTTGCGCGCTTCGAAGCCACCTTTCGCGACCATCTCATGCGCTCCAGCTCTCTGTATACCGTCGAAACGCTCACCACCAGGTCGAACTCGTCGAATAGGAAGTCCACCATCTCCTCCAAGTACGCGTGCGGGTGGCCCTCAAGGTAAGCCTTCAAGCGCGCGCGCTGCGCGTCTCGAAGCGCTGTAGGTCGCCCAAGCGTACAGATCGCGGCGGGTATGCCACTCCCCAGTACTCTAAGCTCAACCTCAGCTTCGCTATACAGTCGCGACTCACTCCAATCGCTTGGTGGATAGCACGGTTGCTCTCGCCAGCAGCTATATGCTCTATAACGGACTGGAGAACGGTAGGCTGCAGGCGGTGGCCGGGCATCATGCGGATGGGATGGCGCAGGCGGGAAAACTGCAACACCAAGAAACGAGTCAGTATAGACGATTGTAGCGAACCGAGAAGCTTCAAATACGTTGTGGCAATGAGGAACCGCGGTTGCATTGGCTCCTATACTAATTACTATGAGAGTCGATGTTCCTGAGGGGTAACGCGCTAACTACATCTAGGTGGCCAGCAGTATTTTGCAAACCATAATAACGCGGCCTTTGCTTCAGCTCGCCCACTCGAAACAAGCATCCACTTCTTTCCCATCGGCCTCATCAGTCTTTCGATCAGCTGAGAATAGATGTTCTAGCAATAGTGCAAATGAAAGACTTCTTTGGTGGACTGGGCGAGAAACTTGCGCAACTGCGTGATGAATTCAAGGCAAACCAGAGAGACTGGGCCCAAGGCGATCCGCTAGAGATCTCATTGTTCGCAAATCTGGCTGATGCAGACGTGCTACTCTTTGGCTGGGTGCGTATACGGGTATTTCAAGCTACTTGACACATTTGTTGACTATCTGTACCATGTAGGGAGAATCGTATGTCAAAGAACTATCAGCCACAGCTCGTACTTCTGCCGTGGAGCACGTCGCTGCTATCAACGAGGAACTTGAGGACGCGATAGCTGGTCGAGAAATAGACACGAACCGGTTACAAAACGCCGTAGCTGGTAACGAACGCCTTCTAGATTCTGTTTTCCAACGTACGAGCCTACTTCTGGCCAGCGAAACATCAGAATCACAACTTGACTCTGGCAAGCTTTTGAATCCGCGAGTGGGTGGGTGCTTGGATGTGTTGCGGTCTGTTCTAAGTGAACAGTTATCAGCATGTCGCCACGCACATGTGGCGAGGCTGAAGCTGACCAGCTTCAACGATGACGTTGATCAGCATCTACAGTTTTTCTTCGATCTGTTCCTGTCCTCTCGGTTCGACTGGGTGCCATGTCGTTGGCTAGAAAGTCGCTGCACTATAGAACAGTACGTGTTATGCGTTTCTCCCCTGCAGACCTGTTGTTTCGAATACTACCCTTCGTTCCACTAGGTTCAATTGCTAACACAACAATCAGGATGCTGGTTACGACTGAAAAGTACAACGGATGCACATTAATTAAAGATGCAGAGCTTCTCAAATACTCATTACATCTCCGTTTGGGTGAACGACCAATGGGGAGTATGCTGCGGAGTTCGGGAAGCTTTCTTTCTAGTCCTACGTTTCCCACAGTCTCATTAGGCCACCTGATCGATGGACGCCAATTCAACACTACCTTGGACATTGAAAATCGAAAGAACCGGTACTTTCTGCCTAACGAGAGAGCGATCTTATGTTTCATACTAGCAAAGTCACTGGTACATCTCTCTCGAGGTACTTGGAACCGAACAACATGGAATGTAGACGACATATTCTTCCTAGAGGACCCTGGTACCCAGACTTTGCTAGACAAACATAAACCATATTTGTCGTGGAAAATCGAATCGTCCAGTAGCGCTAACGAGAGCGTAAAAAGTTCTAAGGCTGCACCTTACAATTCGCAGCTTGTTGACTTCGCTCGACTGCTGATTGAAGTGCACACAGGCGAACGAGTCAAGTTCAATGGACCACCAGAAGAACTACAGCCCGTTCTTTACGATTTAATTGATGATCCACGAAGATTCAGGTCGCCACACAAAGATCCTTTCTGCGTGGCGGTAAATGCCTGCTTGGGTCCTGAAGGACAAGTAGCCGCAAAAGACGAGAGTAATCCCGGCAGGCTCCAAGTGTTCATCTACGAGAGGGTGCTACTTAACCTAGAAGCCTATTATCAGGGCTATGGAGAACCCCGGCCAGAGAGAACAAGCGCTCCTACCGAGTTCCAGCCAGTACACAGACGTCCAACAATACCTCCTGTTTCGGACTATGACGGTGAGGAGTACGACGAACCAAAGAATCAAATGGCGGCCAAGGACGCTGCAACTTTCATTCGGCTCATGAACGATTTTACACAAAAGCACATTGTATCCCTCTCCAAGCAACAATGTCTACATGATCTAAAGCCCCACCTGAGAGAAAGGATCAAGATTTGCGTCATAGATAGTGGTCTGAAACGACCTGAACACGACACACGCATCCTGGGCTTCAGAAATGCAGGAAGAATCCTAGGCGGTAGGAACTTCTTACCAGGCTGCGACCCGGCCGAGTATTACGATGATCATGGCCATGGCACACATGTTTCCTGCCTCATCATGGACATGGCGCCACAAGCGGATATATACGTAGCAAAGGTCTCGAACGAATGGTCCATCGAAGGGAACAAGTTGCACTGCATAGCGGATGTGAGTACATACAGTCTTGCCACACACAATCTTACAATTCATCTACGCCGCTCACCAGACTCAGGATGCTGCTAACTTTCGCAGGCAATAAAATGGGCAGTGCAAGTCTGGGACGTAGACATCATCACAATGTCACTCGTGATGCAGACCAAAGACCTCGCCATCGAATCGGCACTCAACCAAGCCATAAATCCAGCCTCGGACGCTCTCCGTCGCCGCATCGTCTTCGCCGCCGCCGGCAACAACGGCGGAAACGACACCATGCCATGGCCCGCAAGCATGCCGGGCATCATACCCATCCACGCAACCGACGGTCTCGGCGCCGCATCAAACATTAATCCCACTGCCGTTCCCTCACTCGACAGCTTCGAGCCGCCCGATAATTTCGCAACACTTGGTCGAGGTACGTTACTGCGCACATATGCCTAGCGCCTGCAGAACATAAAGGAGCCTCAAACGCTAACGATCCCTTGAACACAGACATAAAGAGCCGCTGGAAGCCCAGCGGCGCCAGGCCCAAAAACGTTTATCTATCCGGCACGTCGTTTGCTACGCCCATTGCTGCTGCAATCGCGGCCAATGTCCTCGAGTACGCGAGATGGAGTCTAAACCTGAGCCAGGATCAACGGAAACGGGTAAATTCGGGCGGGTTTATGAAGAAGGTGTTTAGGAAGATGGGAAGCAAGAAAGGCGACTATCATTATGTGCAGCCGTGGACTTTGTGGGACAGGGGCTGGGATAATGGGTCGGGGCGGTGTAAAGATGTGAAGCAGGTCTTGAAGGATGTTTGTGCGACTTATTAAAGGCGCGTTGAATGTGAGTGGGTCGCGGCTAGCATGCAAAGTTTGGGCAAACTGCGAAACGTACCATGTGCGATCGTGGAAATATGTAGTGTGCAATAACTATCGATGCTTGGAGGACGTGTGGCACGCACATTGTCTTTGCATTATTGTCTCTCACTCCCTCTCGAACAGGCAAAACTCAAATCTGACACCCTTCTCTTCAATCCCACCCTCTTCCACAGTCTCGCACACGAAATCTTCTAGCTCTTTTTTATTCGCCTTCTTCCACACCATACTCTCCTCCAGATTGACCGGGAAGAAGGTATCGCACTCATACTCCTCGTGTATCTTCGTCAGGAGCACGCGCTTTGTCTGAGGTAGCTCAAGAGCTGTTTGATATATACTCGCGCCGCCAATGACGTATATGTGCTCAAGTTCCGACTTGGCTTCGAGTTGCTTCAACGCGTCCAAGATGCCTGATGCAACCATTGGACCTTCAACCTCACTCTTGCTGCCCAAGCTCTTTTCAAAGTCTTCTGTGTTGCGCGTGATGACAATATTCAGTCGATCCTTGAGCGGTCGGAATTTCGGTGGTATTGAGTCCCACGTCTTGCGTCCCATGAGAACTGCATTGACTCTCCTTGTACCCTCACTGCCGTTCGCTCGTGGTGAAACGCGTTTTGTGATTCGCGCAAAGTATCCCATCTCTTTCTTGAGTTGTGGCCATGGCAGTGTACCGCCTTTCCCTATGCCAAGGGAGGGTGTCGCGGCGAGGATGAGTGTGAGGCTAGGTGTCTTAGGCATGGTGGACGCGTAGTTGACTGTGTCGTTACTCAATTGTTCGTGTGGGTTGGAAGCTGTTGCTTGGGATACGTTTGACATCGCTTGGTGTGACAAAGCGAGGTTGTGTTATAATTGCGTAGTTGTTGTCTTACAGGTGCAATTGCGGAAAAATTCGAGTGAAATGTGTGTCAAGGGTCTGGCGATATTTAAGATGACGTCCGGAGATGAAAAAGAGCGCGCTAAGGGCCACGCGAGAAAACGTGACGTACAGCCCGAACTTAAATGTTATACAACATAAGCTAAGAAACACCACAGAGAATCATCACGATCTTTTTATGCTCTACATACTATTTCACGATAGTCAAAAGCCACCGTGAGCCGTTTTAATATAGATACGAAACAGCTCGATGTGCACAGAGCATGTATTGAATTAATCGTCATCGTACGCGACCTAAGAAAATACCTTCAAGCTTGAGCGTTTCAGTCTGCCAAACATTCCCACAATCATGGACACATTCCATCTTCAAAGCCTGTCACCACGTGCGCGGCTCGCCATGTCGTTTGGAGCACTGTCGGCGGTGTAGGTGTCGACAACTGTAGAGGTCCTCACACCTCCATTCTGAGGAGGCAAATACGATATAGGCTGCACCTGGTGAACCAAGTCAGGGTCCTTGCTAAAGTGGACTCCCGG
This sequence comes from Ophiobolus disseminans, assembly GCA_010093685.1. NCBI lineage: Eukaryota > Fungi > Ascomycota > Dothideomycetes > Pleosporales > Phaeosphaeriaceae > Ophiobolus > Ophiobolus disseminans. Next base: position 1,121,774 of record MU006232.1, read on the forward strand.
CGCTGTGCGTTTGGCAGTCTCAGTGGTGCCGATGCTGCTGTTAGTATAGCTTGACGCAGGCTGGGAGGATACGGGGTATCCGCGGTGCCCCGTGTCGTGCTGCTTGCCTAGATATGGAGCTTCGTGTGAAGCTTCAGTTGTAGCGGAGTGGTTTCCATTGGCATAGCCGGTAGTGTGGTTGGACGAAGGTGTACTGACGTAACCCTTTGCGTTACCGTACGTCGAATTTACAGCGTTGGTCCCTCTCTGTGAGAGATTCTGAGCTGTATTGGCGGCGGCGTCAGAGGCGTTGGAGGCGGTGGTCGTGGCTTGCGACGAGAAGTCGGAGGCCTTCTGCTGGCCCTGGAACGATAGCTCAGATGCCTTGTTAGATACATTGGAGGCGGTGCTCCTAGCTTGCGACGACAAATTAGAGGCTGTCTGTTGTCCCTTCGAAGACAGGTCGGAGGCGGTGTCCTTAGCTTGCGTCGACAAATCGGCAGCTGCCTGTTGTCCTCGAGAAGATAGCTCAGAGGCTTTGGCTACGCCATCACGGCTCAGTTGACTGCCTTTCTCTGCAGCGGCATTGCCCAACTCTTGGGCGCGCACACTAGCGTCATGGGCAGCCTTACGGCCTTGTTCCGAAGAGGCGAGGGGCGCGATGAAGACGGAGGTCAGGGCGATGAATGTGAGCCAGAATGGAGTGACCAGTTTCGTCAACCAGAACAAGCCGAACGCGCCAAGGAACGTCTGCAGTTCGTTAGTATAACGTCTATGCTCGAGCTCAACACTCTTGTTTGGTACGAGAACTTACGGCAAAGGTCTTACTCAAGTCTTGACCGAAGATGATCCTCTGGGTCTGAACCACAGCGAACTGAATGAAGTCATGGATATCCTTCAGTGTTGCGTTGAGAATCGGTTCTGGGATCTTTTTGTACTCTTTGGGCCGTAGACGGGCGGACAGAGACTTATCGGCAAGTGAGCGGCTAGCGAATTCCGTGATAGATACCACTAACGTTTTATCAGTTATTTAGGAGAGGTGGAAGATGGGTGGAGTGGTAGCATACCTCCAAGAGCGGTCACGCCACCTTTGAGAACCGTCTGGGTGAGAGGCAAGTAATGTGCCCCAAAGAGGATGCCTGTGGCACCAAGATATACGGATAGAGTTCGGGTGGGATCTTTCCACTGGATACGCAGTTAGTAGCGAGCTCTCTTGTGAAGGTACCGGCGTGATACTTACGTTAATGTATCTGTAGAGGCTGTCCGGCTGAGCTTCAAGATCATGAGGGTTAGCACCAGTCTTCACCCCCATTCGATACTGTTGCGTGCATAGAACGTACCTATGATCTGCTTGAGCGGCCCTTCTGGCTCCTGTTTCGGGTGAGTTCTTTCGTAGAGCGCCTTTTGAACCGTCGAAGCGACTAAAGAAGGACATGCAGCGTAAGCATTTGACAAGACCAGAGACTCGCCCGGGCTGGCCTCGACGATATTCTTTCTGCAACGATGAAGCAGGACCCAGGGAAGGAAGTACTTCTCCGTTCGATGTTGATCTCAAAATCTACAGAAAGCGCTATGGACGACAAAGACATACAAGGTCTTCCACAATGGTTCTTAGACACTTTCGGGACCCTAGCAACGCCGAAGGCTCGCACAGACATGAAGACGGACTTACAGCAACTATTCGAGAAAGCCAGTCGCTCTTGGATGGAACCACGCTAGAGTTATCAAAAGGTGATAGCGACTTTTGATCTCAAGTCCTATCCAAACTCATGGACAAGCTATCCTGAACCTAACTATCGACGTGAGCAGAATGCAAAGCACAGCCAGGTTTCTGAACCTGATGAGGAAGATGACTTGGCATTCTTTGCGTTTCCGGCGATTGTTATGAGGAGGAATGCCGTGCAGGAGACGGTGCATCGTGGCGTACTTATCTATCATTCTCATCTCCGCGAGACCGAACATGAATGGCAGAACGAACAAACGAAGAAGCGGTTTTCTCGCACCGGCGTCCCTCACAATAATATTAACTCGCCTCCGTTTTGAATCTTCGGCTTTATTTATACGGTACTGTAGAATGCAGGTTAGACATCACCTCGGGTCAGTCTTCCGAGTTTCGCGCATGTTAGGTGCATGACTTAATAGAAGAAACAATAGAAGACGAGAGAGTCAATATCGATGGAGAAACGCAGTTCTGAAGTCTAAGTCATGTACTAAATCAAAAAAAGTAACTTTAAGCTATATCTAGGACTTATATAACTTGTCGCACCTATGTTTTGGGTAGTAGTGATTTTGTTGTTGACTGTTCTGAAAGTGTCGTGTTTCCAGGGCCTCCAGCGGTCTTCTCTACCCGTCTCTAAACGAGCGGTCTCATTGGTGGTACGTATAGCACTTCCTCTACATGGGGAGGGGAAGGGGGCCTGATATGGTATCCCGAAGGCAATGCATGGCTTGCATACCTCCTTGCTTCGAGCTAAGCGAGCCTTAAGCCGACGGGGATTCCGGGTGTTACTTTCATGGTCGAGCGTTCGCTACGAGCACTTGCGAATCACATGTCACAGGAAGCGATGCTTCTTCATCCATACAAATTTCGCTCACGTAAATCCGTCAAGGAAAAGGAGGAGAGTGGCTTTCGGAAGTGAGTCGGCCGAATACGTTAAGTCAGGTACATGGACCCTTCTTATGCCCTAGAGATAGCCATATCCATCAGCTTAATTGACGTAAGATAATTGATTTGCCAAGTCACAACGGTTCTACTGCATCAAGGAGGTTCTTTCGCGATATTACCTGGTGCATTCCCTTGCTTTGCATTTTCAGACTTCCCCGCACACCAATACTATTGCATGTTGTATTCAGTCAGTGCCTCGCCAACTGCGAAAGTGTTAAAAGCACTCCCTCCTCGTTTATCTTGATTGAAGTAAACGAGAGCCATCTAAGCTTGTCCGCCACTTACCTTGATTTTGTTCAGCGCCTTGGCTCAACTGCAAGATGTCATTGAAATCGGTGCACATAGCGCAGGCGCCATTCTTCTATCCGAACGGGAACACGCCGGCTGTATGTCTCACGCAGTCAATACCTGCGGAACTAGGCGCAGATTTGCTTCTGCTGGGATGTGGAGACATTCGAAACTGATAGACTGTACAGAGGAGATAGCGCATGGAATAGTGGCAATGTGATGCATTAGGTGCTAGCTAGCTGCTATGTCGCGATGTGAGAACAGCGCATATACAGGAAGAATTGAAGGATTGAACTGAGGTTGTATTGAGTGAAGCTACAAACTGTATATCTAGGTGTGTGGCTGTGGGCAGCGCTAGTTCAATGTAGGTAGTCGCAACTCGCTACCATACAAGCGAGGTGCGATTGCAGGTGAGGCAGGAGACACCTCAAACCATGACATGCTATGTACGGGTGAGAGAATGGAGATGGACTGAATACACTGTGGGGGCTAGGCCCAAACAGGCTAGACTGCCCCAAGGGCACGTGATCTATGGAACGGGAACCTGAGGCTGTCGGACAGAAACATACTGTTTACGGTCTTTAGCGGCACGCAGCAGAGTAAGTGTCATCACAATCAGAGGTTCTCTTGTTACTAGATATTGCTTGGGCGAAGAGCTGACTAGCACGCTGGTTCCCGGAAGCTCGACTTCACATGCTGCGACATCGAGGCAGAGATTATTGCTCGAAACATTCTCGCCCTAACCCTAATCATCGACGATGCTGAAGGTATTCGTACCCCGGTGCTCTGGAACATCTACTACCACGTATTCATCAACCTTGACGCACTGCATCTTATACAGACTCAAGCAAAGAAGCTCTTGACTCACACAAAATCAATGGAAATTTGGCAACAGAGCAAGTACGCAAATATCGTTCGATTTTGCGATAGCACTACGCTCAAGAGTGTGGCCAAGCTATGGGAGCTCTACGCCATCAATCAATCGCAGAAAAGTCTATACCGAGAAATACAGGAGAGGCTCAAACGTCAGTGGAATGCGGCAAAACGCTATCAGGCGGGTAGAACACCTGGTGGCGGTTTCATCCTTGACGGCCTTCGCTCCAGGGCACCACTTCTGGGGGAGGGTCTGCTCGATGTGTCGGCGCGATATCACTCTCATTGGAAGCGCGGCACTTGCTTTGAGGACAGAACAATGATCCAGGAAATGACGATCGCCAATCCATTGTTGGTTTGTGAGCGCGCTGGCCTTATGCTTCATTATGGCACGACACCTACTGCAGGTTTTCACCTTTCATCCATGTATGCCCGGTCGTCAGCCACTTCGCCGTCATCAATGCCAACTTCACGCGACCTTGAAGCCCAGTCTATGCCTAAAGACATGCGAGCGGCACTTGAACAGCTTCGGGCGTGGTGCGATGCTTTCCGACATGCCGCTGCCCGAGTCACTATTCGCTATGTGAACTCTGATGCAATCGCCCTATGCCATGTTCTCCAACAGCAGCAGTCGAGCCATGAGAAAGGTACAGCCTTTTGGTACCGACACGCCCACACGTACGAAGCACTGGTTCTCGATTCCACCGACTATGTGCAGGATGGTTCTGGCCCAACGACCTTTGATGTAATTGACACATCCAACTTACTGGACCACTTAGGCACATTAAACATACTTACCGCGTGCACGCCATTCCTACGACGTCTTCCTACATCCACTTTACGAACAGAAATGCTGGTGCCCCGAGAGGCGGATGTTTCTGAGTCGACAAAGAACCTTCTCTGTGGGGATCTTCCTACGATGGCCCTCCTGTTAGGATTGAGGCCGGCCCAGTACTGGACAGATGCTACTGCTACTTGGAACCCCAACGCTTCCCTGCTGCGAGATATTCCTAATGGTGAGAAAATCAGGAACGCACTGAACCGCCCCGTTGTACTTTGGAAGCCAGTCGACACCTCGTTGGTCCGGTATGATGCCGCTGGGCTGGCTCGATTTATTCTCAAGCTCTATCTTAGAATGTTTCAGGACGAGAGATGGATGCAACGTTTTGATATGCTGCGAAATATGAGTATGCTGCAAAGAAGGCTACAGTCGTACGATCTATACACGCGTGCGAGTCTTGCAGCTTTTCTCCGCTATGTCAAGAATTCGGAGGTAGTAGATTGGACTCGTTTCATCCGAGAACTTTTGGAAGAACGTATCTTGAATGACCGAACCTTGGACATGGGGCCTCATCACTTCCAATCGTTATTCACTCATGTTGACATGCTAGAGCTCTCGGAACTTGGCGAAATATTCGAAGAATGGCGCCCACAGAGCTACTTCCACGACATGAAGGGGGTTTTCCGGAATTGGACGGATATGCCGTCTGTTGTTTGCGTCACTATTGTCGTTCCGCACAAAACAGTCAAGATGTTCGATGACCTCAATAAGGGCAACGGAACGCCGATCTGCGAGCTACAGATTCAGTCATCAGTATCTATGAAGCAGGCTAACTACCCGGACATCCAAATGGGATTTGGAACTGTCGAGACGTTTGGCAAACCCTTCACCAATGACTACGTTGTTTCAGTTCGCGAAGACCCCAAGGGTTGGAGAAGTCTTGCACCTATGGTTGTCTCAGCTGTGGTGTCAACCTGCGCTCTCGTCGAGTATGGTGACACCGCCGGAAGAGTCGTATTCCAACTAAAGAATACCCCAACTGCCTTGGCAAGTTTTGCTCCTAGACTAGGAATGTTCCTACAGCTCCATCAATCGGCTGTTGGCGAGAAAGATGTTTGTGTGAGTCGTCACCGGCCGAACCATATCTCAGTTGGTGCTGCATCTGTGCCTGCAGCGAAAAATGGTACGTATGCAAAGTTCGCTTCTACTCCCGAGTAGCTAATGAGAGTAGATGACGCCACCAAAGTCACCATTACGCCTCTGTTAGACGTTGAAGCACACCATTTCCAATCTATACGAGTGCGTTACGACATCCGTTCTGAGAAGCCGAAGCGACTCCTGCAGAACGGTGGCATAGTAGACTTCCATAGTTTTGGTCCATTCAATCTAATCTTGATGATTGACTCGACCTACCGGAAAAGTGTTGCACTTCCCTTGCCAGTCGATATCGCCGCTGGTAAGGTAAAGATCGCACGCAAGTCGCTGTGGATCGAGTACCTGGCTCCAGTCGCCAAAGTCTCAGCACTTACCTTACGTCCAGACTCTGTGTTTCCTATTTATATAGATCTCCAGTAAGTCGTTTGTGCAGCCAATCGTTCGATCGCTCTTCTGACAACAACTAGGTCCAGGCCGATTCTCGACCAGCTCCATTACGTCGACTCAGATGTGTTGCCAAAGCTCGAAAATGACTCCATGAACAAGCACGCAAGCTGGCTGATGGCTCACACATCCATATCTGCAACTATGTCAAGATCAGAAGAGTGTCAATACTCGAAGACCTTAGCGAAGTGTCTGGTCATGCCCGGTCGCCTCGGTGTGAAGGAGTCACTTCATACCATGTACACCCACGTCTTTGGCCTCGGAGGCCAGGCGAAGTCGAGGTTTTTCTGCCTCAATGAGCCTACCAATCTTGGCATAATCTGCATCGATTCCGTCCGTTTGGATATATCTAATCAGTCGGTACTCATGGATGGAGCACGTTCAAGCATGGGTGAAGAAGTGCTCTGAAAGGGCTGTTACTATCCAGATGCAGAAAGACGAGCTGCGTTTCTGGATATCACTTTTGCCTGCGTTTGCAGAGCGATGTCGTCAGTGGCAACACAAGCCTTGCTGCGAATACACAGCCTGGAAAAGGATTCCTATCTCCTCAGAGCTAGGTGAACGCTTCATGTGTACCTGCGGCCTCGGCGTCTTTCCAAGCAACTACCTTGCGGACCTCAAAGGCTTCAAAGAGCTTTCTGCATACGCTGTTCGGATCGCTATACCCCTCATCTTTGCTTCACCCATTAGCCTTGACGTCATTGACGCGTTCTCCAATATTTCTGACATAGAATCGAAGCCGACACCTGCCTATTCAACTATATCACAGCATGAAAGGCGTTCGATATCTCGACTTAACAAACTCGATGTAAAGAAAGGGACTTGCTTTATGTGTGGTACGAAGGGTGAGGGTGAAAAATCTACCCTGCAGAAATGTGCCGGTTGCCAGTTCGCACAGTACTGCTCGAAGAAATGCCAGGCCCAGGACTGGAAGGAGGAGCACAAGCATATCTGCAAGAAGTTGAAAATATTAAACAGCTGACCCGTCATGAAGGCAGCCGCGGCAGCAGTTGGTCTCCGGTACTATGTTCGTGCGATATCTTACGGCGGACGGCTGGCTGGAGCTGGCCACGATCTGCTGTGCAATATAATTGAATGTAATGGCAGCTTCAACGAACTCAAAATTTGGCTTGTCACACTCCTTCATTGCCATTGCTCTTTGTTGCTGTGTCAAACGTGCGATTTGCTAAAGATAGACCGGCCATGATCTGGGCACCATTCGGATTGGGCCAATCTTTCTAATGAGAACGTCAGTTTCTCTGGGCCCAATATAGGTCCTTACAATAAAATTAATTAACTTAGACTAATCATTTGAGTTTTGGGATTGTTCATTGGTGGAGGTGAAAGTGTCGCAATGTGAGAACAGCGCATATACAGGAAGAATTGAAGGATTGAACTGAGGTTGTATTGAGTGAAGCTACAAACTGTATATATAGGTGTGTGGCTGTGGGCAGCGCTAGTTCAATGTAGGTAGTCGCAACTCGCTACCATACAAGCGAGGTGCAATTGCAGGTGAGGCAGGAGACACCCCAAACCGTGACAGAAAGCGTACGCGCACGGCACACCGCCACCTGAATTTCTATAGAAAAGGCATTGCGCATTGCGCACGAGGCCCTGCATCACAGAGCATTCCCTTTCCACGCCCTCAAATAACACCAAAAACGAGGGCAGGAGGAAGGCAAGTCGATCAAAAGCTACAACTTCGCTATATATGGTTCAAGGGGCGGTTGCGCTCTCCACCTCATTGTGGCCAATAAGAAACTGGTCCAGTTTGGACCTGTTCGCTTATCTGGATTAGTCACTGTTACCCTTGCAGCTCGTCAACGCGTTGCTTATATAAGCGTTAGGTCGATCTTGCACGGCCGTTGCGCACCAGGCTGCTGCCTAGCTGACTATATATAAGAATTCTATAGTAGGTTACTACACCTTGCGGATACAAGTACAGCTTGCATAGCTTATTTAATAAACTTAAATCTGACTGTTTTATCTAGAACTAACACAATTCTTCCTATAGATTAACGCTGTTATAAGTGTACGCCTCTAGCTATGCCTAACTTTAACAAAACAGCTAGGGCAAAAGATATAGTTTACACTCCCATTCAAGTCTCGTCACGACCTTCATCAGTAGCTGCATCACGTCCATACACCACGCATATTCATGCCAAACCTTTGCTTAACACATGTGGGCGTTCAGCCAGATCTTCTTCACCTTCCTGAACAGGTATGCTAGTGCTTCACGATCTCCACTGTCGACACTTTGACTTGACTTTTAGGACGGCGGGAAACGAAGAGCATAGTGGTCAGGGTGTAGCTACTGGTTAATGGCGATTGGGTAATGGCTAGTTTCAAAGGTACAGTACCTTACAGGATTGCAAGTAAAATTAATCAATTAATCTGGCTCGTTACTGTGACATCCTTAATGATATGCAATGCGTACCTTGAGGGACAGCATCTCGACGATGGCGCGCTGATTCTTTGTGCTAAAGATAGATCGGCCTTGATCTGGGCACCCTTTCGATTTGAGCCATTCTATCTTTATGAGGACGTTAGCGTCGCCTTCCCTGGGGCCTGAAATAATTCCCTACAATTGACTTGGTGCACCTGTGTTGGGATTGTTTATTGATGGAGGTAAAAGCACACGCGCACGATGGCCACGCCGCCGCCTAGTTTGATGCCGAAACAGCATTGCGCATCGGGTGACGCATCACGGAGCGTTCCCTGTCTGCGTTCTTCAAACAACTCAAAAAGGAGGGCAGGAAGAAAGGGAGGCGCGTCGATCGAAAGCTACCTATATAAGGGTGGTTGCGCTCTCCAATCACAAGAGACATATTTGGATGCGCTCGTGGCCAATGAGAAACTGGTCCAGTTTGGACCTGTTCGCTTATCTGGCTTAGTCATATGATGAGCTACCACCCTTGTCAACGTTGAGCGTGCTTTACAACAAACTCATTGCTGCAACGCCGTCACACCACCATGGAGCCCTTAACTCAGAGGTAAAGACGTCACTTGCTGTGTGCTAAAGCTAACCCCTGCAGGAACGACACACTTGATATCGACCCTGTCCCCGAGAACATCCAAGCCTTCCGAGCTTCCTTGAAAGCAATCGATGATGACGCCAACAAACTGAAGGCCTGCGTAGCTATGCGAGATGAGCTCCTCGAGCAACAAACAGGGTTGGAGTGGCTTTTTGCATGTGCGGAAGGGGTAATAGTGGCTGAATGTCTGCATTACAGGGAGAAAAGGCGCGTTTGGTCGAGGAAACGTGATGTCAACGCCGACACTCAAGCCGAAGTTGATGTGAAACAGTGGGAGCGTTTTATTAATATAGCCAAGTCTGGAATTAAGATGAAAGAGGAGTGTCTCGCTCCTCTTACTAAGACGAGCGGGTACTAGGGTATTGAAAGGGTTTGACACTACTAATAGCCGTCAATAGGCTTGAAGTTCTGCAAGGTATTAGGTACCGCTGCTTTTAGGAACCCTGATTGGGAAGAGGCTGCAGTCAAGTTGAATCAGCTATTGTTGAGCTAGATTGCCGAAGGATGGTCCCTCAGAATATCTGCAAATCCTATCAACTTGGTCGACTTAGAACACCTCAAGACCTAGTCTGAGAAGAACGACTATAAGAAGAAGGGTCAAAAGACATGCATTCTCAAATATTGCCCCCTCACCAAATCTGCCTTGCCAGCTAGATATGCCTTCGATTGATATAGACTGATTGTGCCGGTAGAAGTTGCAGGCCAAATCCAGCTAGCTGCACACGTTAATGCTGAGAGCGCAGAAGGACGTGCAGCTTCTGCTGCAATAGTAACGTCCCCTCTAAGTGCTATCATTAATACCTCAATGTCCTCACCCTCGCCTACGTCTTCTAAGACTCAAAACTCTACTTGTAGCTCCTCTAGTTCCCCACTTTTGTCGTTAGGAAACACACCAGTACACTCACCAACCTCCGATACCTTCGCCTCATCCTGCGTTCTTAACGAATGCGAACCTACAGCGTTATCATATCCATCCCAGGCATCCGCAGAAACTACTGCTAGAGTTGAGCCTGATACAGTCGCAGCTTCGTCACGGACATCGAAAAGGCTTCGCTCGTGCTCTAAGCTATCCTACGCGTTGCCAACGTTGCATATGGACAGTACTAGGCCGAGTACACGACGCCAATCAGCTCGACCGAAGACCGCCGCAGAATCGTCGAAATCTAGGCCTGAGCCGACGACTAGTTGCTCCTGTTTTGAAAAAGTAGCCCCTAACTTCCTCTCTGTTGTGGAGCGTAAACAGGAGACTAACACTACAGAAGACCTAGAGGTAGTCGCGAAGTACGAGACCTAGCAGGAATTGCTCTGTCTAAAGCACCTTAAGATGGTACGCTAAGTGGGCAACAACATGTATGTTATGCTATTAGAAGTCCGAGGATCCTCTGTCCGTGCAAACTCCAAAACATCCGACACCCGATCTATTTGATCCGCTGCCGTTCGCTGCCACCAAACGGCGTCGTCTATCGCTGTGTAAGGGGCCAGGCAGAAGACTGCAGAAAGGCTAGGTTTAACCGTGATAAATTCGATGGAGTCTATCTAGAGCTAGAGAGCAGGCTGACTTTATAGCAGACTGCTGGCTTCTGGAAGTTTCTACATACATCAGCATTTGTCAGCTGTTAGAAGAACATATCTTGTTCTAGCTAGTTCCAGGACATTCCATGACGTTCTAGGACATTCCATGACGTTCCATGATGTTCCAATGAACCGAAGTGTATCCACTGAGGACAGTAGAGGTCTAACCTCTTACACTAATATATCTAAGCTACGAGACAGACTTTTAAGAGCTAGAATATTTACCTCGCTAGATCTACGAGATAGCTATTATTAGATACGCATTAAGAAAGGAGACGAATAGAAAACAGTATTCCGCACGAGATACGGACACTACGAATATACAGTGATGATATTCGGATTAACTAACGCACTAGCGACCTTCTAGTCCCTTATTAACAACGTGTTACAAAAACACCTAGATATATTCGTTATTGCATACCTAGACAACATACTAATCTACTCTAAGAATAAGAAAGAACATAAGCAACACGTTAAGATAGTGTTAGCGCTTCTTAATAAACATTACTTATAACTTAAACCGTTGAAGTTTAAGTTCTACAAGATAGAACTAGAATTCCTAGGATATATAGTAGGAATTAACAGAGTAAAAATTAGTAATAATAAGATCCGCACTATCTAAGAGTGGGCAGAACTAAGAAATATTAAAGACATCTAAGCCTTTAACAGATTCGTTAACTTTAACTAACAGTTTGTTAAAGACTACGCTAGAATTGCTACCCTACTTACGAACCTTATAAGGAAAGACACCTCTTAGATATAGAGCGAGAAGGAAAAAGAGGCTTTCTAATTGCTTAAGGAAGCATGTATTACAGAACTAGTACTTCAAACTTTTATCTTAGGGCAACTATTAAAGATAGAAACTAACGCATTAGACTTAGCTATAGGAGCGGTCTGGTTACAAAAGCACGATGGGAAATAGCACCTAGTTACCTACTTTTCTAAGAAATTTAGTAGCTCTAAAAAACGCTATAATGTGCACAACAAGAAACTACTCGCAATAGTAGAAGCACTTTATGTAAGAATGTAAGCTTCGACAAGGTATTTCCTTATTAGGAAATGTCACGTGACTAATCACGTGACTTGCCTAATCTAGTAATAGCTAAGTATGCTACATATATTATGCCTATTAGGCTGTTACTATCTATAGTAGCAACGCGTAATCTATTACATTATGATTGCGTAATCCATCACATTATAATGTACAATCTATCTATACGCGTAATCTATTACATCGGATTACGCATATAGAGTGCTCTAGAACTAGATTGTATTTATAAGCAAAGAACCTTCTAGAGCTACTCTACAATGTATATAGACTCTCTTCTCTCTCTCTATAGCTTAGTGTCTAACTATCAATCTTGTAACTAGTATATACATTTTATATTACTAGTATCTTCTCTACTCTTTACCCTACTTCCGTTGCGGCTATTACGTTATTAGCACGTGATAGTAGCCTTCTACTAGAAGAGGAATAGCCTGTTTCTACATACAGGCTACAATCCACGCCTCCTCTTAACACTTTAGCACTAGAGGATTTATGCGGAAAGCAGTTTAGAGCTTAATATCTACACTAATTATAAGAACTTAACCTACTTCCTAACAACAAAGGCTCTTAACTGTAGGCAAGTTAGATAGTAGGAAGAAGTTAGCAGACTGAAATTCCGAATTATCTATACACCTAGCAAAGACAATAGCTAAGCTAACGCATTAAGCTAATAATACGACGTTGCAGGCATTAAGCACGTTAACAAAGGCATTCTCCTGCAGAAACACAAGGACAGGAGTATAAGCCCCGCTACTAGGATTAATAATACCTTCGAAATTTAAGAAATTATAACGATTACCCTGCAAGTACTAGACAAATTACAGAAAGCTCTAATTAGAGACTACTACGACAGCATAGAGTATAGACACCCTAGCGTTGTAAGAACTATAGAACTAATTAAGAGAAACTATAACTTTCTAAACATAAAGGACAAGGTTAGTTTATACATTAAAAAGTGCGTAGACTACTAGCAAAATAAGCATAGCACGCACGCACCTTACGGAGAAATGCAAAGTATTAAACTTCTAGGAAAACCTTAGGAAGACATATTAATAGACTTTATTATAGGACTACCGCTATCTAGAGACCCTGTAACAGAGGTTAGGTACGATAGAATATACGCAGTAGTATGCCGCCTTACAAAAGCAATTAAACTTATAATATATTATAAAGATTAGTGTAAGGCGCTGTAAGGGGCTAGGTAGAAGACTGCAGAAAGGCTAGGTTTAACCGTGATGAATTCGATAGAGTCTATCTAGAGCTAGAGAGCAGGCTGACTTTATAGCAGACTGCTAGCTTCTAGAAGTTTCAACATACATAAGCATTTTGTCAGCTATTAGAAGAATATATCTTGTTCTAGCTAGTTCCCGAGCATTCTATAACATTCTAGGACATTCTATAATGTTCTATGCTCTTTCATAATGTTCTATAATGTTCTATATTGTTCTATTAAACTAAAGTGACTCTACTAAGGATAGCAGAGGTCTAACCTCTTACATTACCCCCCCTCTCCAATCTATATGCAGTAGTGTTATATCTTAAGTACTGCTCTTTATTACCTCTTCTAAATCCAGCTAGAAGCTGTTTAGAGTGTTGATTGCGGTATAGAGCAGTGAAGGCTTCCTACTTATCTAAGGCAGTATTATCTTTAAGATTTTCTGCTGGCTCAAAGGTTGTAAGGGCATATCCAGCCTATTTAACCTTAAAGAACAGCCTATTCCTGTAGGTTACTTCAGCTATAATCTGTTCTACTTCTGATTCTAGTTCTCTATTAACTAGGACAGGTGCTAGTTAAGTGTCGTTATTAGGCTAGCTAGGGAAGGGATCTAAGGAGGCTAGCCTTAGGCGGTTAATATAGAAGACATTGTGGATACCTAGTAGTATGTTAAGCCTAACTAAGTGTAGGTTAATGACCTTAATAACTGTGTATTTGGCATTCTTCTAGTCTAGTTTCCGGTTTAGGCGGCTATTAGAGAGCTGTCTCTAGTAAGAAAGCTAGACCTTGTTATTAATTCTAAGGTTAGGCTGCTTATATCTTTTCTAGTTTACCTAATGCTCCTGTTCTTATTGTGCCTCAGCTATTGTAGTCTGCGCTATATTAAAGGCTTGCTTAAGCTTTTTAACAATAGCCTTTGCCTTGTTATAATTAGGCAGCACACGTGCTTCTAATTCTTCTAGATCTAGTTCTTAGAAGATGTTTAGTTAGACAGGGTTAACATTATAGCTATGTTGTAGAAAGAAGAGGAAGACTCTTATTAACCTTGCTTTATGTCCCTTAATAGCAATTAAGGCTATTAGAAGGAGGTCTACCTAATTAGTTTGTGCCTAGTTAATATAAGCACGTAGATAGGTTTTAATAGTGCTGTTTACGCGCTTAGTAGACCTATTAGTCTGCGGGTGCTATGCTGTAGATAACTAGCGGGTAATGTTTATTATCTTTGTTAGGATAGCCTAGAAATAGCTAGTGAATTAGGTACTACGGTCTAACACAATAGCATCTAGCAGCTAATAATAGGTAACTACATAGCGCATGAAGTTAGCAGCAAGTGTTTCTGCTGTAGTGTCTTTTAAGGGAATAAGAACTACATCTTTGCTAAGCTAGTCTGTAACTACAAGGAGTGTTGTGCAACTATTGCTTTCTAGAAGTTCTTTAATAAAGTCTATAGAGATTTCTTTCTAGATCCTCTTAGGAAGAGGGAGTAGTTTTAGAAACCCTTGCAGCCTATCTCGCTATAGTTTAACACGTCTACAAGTGTCGCAGTTCCTAACAAAGCGGCGTATATTATTAGACATGCTAGGCTAGAAGTAGTCTCTTGCTAAGATCTTGTATGTCCCTTCCCTTCCTAGGTAACTAGTAGCTAGTAAAGCATAAGTTTTATAGATAAGTCTTATGCGCAGTAGTTTAAGAGCAGGAACCTATTTCTAGTTGCGGTAGTGCAGAAGCGTGTTGCCTTTAACATAGCATTCTGCTATTAAGGCCTTTAGTTCTAGGTGTACTAGAAAGCGTCGTTCTCTATCTAGAACGGACTAGCGTGCTGTGCAATAGGTCTAATCTTCCTTTACACCTTGTTTCTAGAGTTGCTCTAGGGCAGTAGGCTCTATAGGTTTAATCTAGGCAGGAAAGGCATAAATTAGCAGAATTATGCTAGTGAAGGAAATGACAGCATCTGTAGAGTCCTCTATCTCTTCTTTAGTAGTAGTAGGCTTAAGAAGTTGTTAATACTAGTGCTTAAGGCGTGCATCTTCTGCATCTGCAGGCAGGTCTTGTTCCCTTCTTAAAAGAGTATCTGCTCTCTTATTTAGCTTCCTAGGCTAGTATTGCAGCGTGATGTTGTAGCGTCCTAAGAGAATAGACTATCTAATCTGCCTTTTATTAAGCATCCTAGGTTTAGTAAAGTACTCTAGGTTCTTGTAGTCAGTAAGAACAGTAAACTTCTCTACAGTCCAAAGTTCAGAATCCTATTCTTCTAGGCAGCGTATAATAGCTAGCATTTCCTTGTTATAGATTTTATAGTTGCATTTATAGGGGTTGTTCTTGCGTGAAAAGTAGGCGCAGGGCCTAAGTATTCCCTTGTCATTATACTAAGAGAGAATGCTACCTACAGCATAGCTAGAGGAGTCTATTTTAACTACTGTTTTCTAGTCTAGATAGAAATGCGCTAGGACAGGCTCGCTAACAAAGACAGCCTTAAGCTTGTCAAAGGCTTCTTGCTCTTGCTGTGTCTAGCGCTAGCTAACGTCTCTAGTAAGCTAGGTAAGAGGTGCTGCAATGTTAGCAAAGTCCTAAATAAAGCGCCGGTAGAAGTTAGCAAATCCTAGGAAACTGCGGACTCCTTTTACTAATGTAGGGGCTTTCTAGTTAGTAATAGCTTTAATCTTCTTAGGGTCTATGCATAGTCTATTTTCTGCATTAATAATAAAACCTAGATACTTAGTAGTCTTGACTTCAAATTAGCATTTGTTAATGTCTAGTTAAAGGCTAGCATTCTTAAGAGCGTCCAGGACTTTGTTGACATAGATGCGGTGTTCTTAAAGTGAGCTATTAGTGTATATTAGAACATCGTCTAGGTAAGCAGATACAAAGTCATCTAGGAAGCGACGTAAAACCTAGTTAATGTAGCGCTAAAAGGTGCTAGGAGAGCTAACTATGCTAAAAGGAGTAATAAGCTATTTATAGAGTCTAAAGCGGGTCTAGAAAGCAGTAAGCTATTTATCTCCTTCTTAAATGCGTATCTTGTAAAAGGCTGCAATACCATCTAGTTTAGTATACTACTTAGCCTTGCAGATGTTGTTTAATGTCTTGTGGATAAGAGGCAGAGGGTATCTGTTCTTCTTAGTAATAGTATTAAGAGCGCGGTAATCAATACACATGCGTAGGCCTCCTCCTAGTTTCTTTGCAAAGAGAACTAGGGGTGCAGCAGAAGAGCTACTAACTCTAATAAATCCCTTGTCTAGTAGTGATGTAAGTTCTTTGCAGAGCACTAGTAACTTATCTCTAGACATATTGTAGAGAGGGCCCTATAGTATTTGCGGACTCTTCCTATCTTCTTTAATAAGCTTAATACAGTAGTCTACTCTAGAGCGGTGTAGAGAGAGCTTAGCAGCTTAGTTTAGATCAAAGACTAGTAGCTAGTAGCAGTAGCTTAGTAGTAGAAGGTCTTTAATCTGCTCTAAGCTTAATTGTGCTTTAGGAGCTAAAGCCTTCTAGATGTCTGCTACAGAGGCAGTAAATACACTAACGGACTTGTCTTTTTTAGATGCTTAAATATATCTCTGCATAGCTACTGCAGAGATCTCCTAGACTGTTAGTGTAGGAGGTAGTTCTCCTTTCTTGCTGCGGAGGCGGATACAGGTCCTCTCTAAGTAGATAAAGATAGACTTCTTTGCTAGTGCAATAGTAACATTGTGTCTGTTTAACTAGAAGCGTCTAAGCATAATATTAAAACTAAGGTAAGTGTTCTCTATTATGTATCCCTATTCTATGCGTGTATATCCTTTAATATTATATGTAAAGTAGTAAGCTTGCCTAATAGTTCTAGTTCCTTCTACTCCTTAGAGGGTCCTTAGAGTAGGTAAATTAATGCACTAGAGTTTAGCTTTCTAGGCAAACTAGGCGCTCACTAGGGCATATGTTAAGCAACTAGAATCTAGCATTATAGATGCGTAATAAGTGTAATTAATAAGTATATGTACAGTGATTGGTTTTGCTTTTATGTAGGGTTAAAATAAGCGCTAGTTTTGCTTTATCCTCAAAGCCTTCTCCTTGTGCTCCTGCTAGTGACTTTAAGCAGAAGCTACTCTTTTTCTAACTTAGTATTCTCCTCTTCTAGCTATAGCATCTCTGCAATCTTTGTAGTTGCAACAGTAGTAGGAGAAGGGCGACGTGCAGGGGTATACTAACAGAAGCTAATAATATGTCTAGAAGCTCTACAGCGTATACACAAGCGGTTGTTCCTACGTCTCTAAATCTTGTTCTTGCTTACCCACTTAGCGCGTTAATTTCCTAGGGATTGAGCAGCATAAGCATGTGTAGGCTCCTAATCTATACTATCGTTTTGCTGCGCGTAGCGTTAAGCGTGAGGTTAGGGTCTCTATAGTGTCTTAATAGCGTCTAGCCTTAACCCTATAGTTTAAAGTAGGGAGGTAAAAGCGCTATACTCAATTAGAAGTAGAAAGACACTAATAAGTCTCTCCTGCATAGCGTGGCTAATAGCGTTTTCTAGGAGTGAAATCTTAATAGTGTTATTAAATGACAATACTCTAGCATTTGCTAGCTTAGTCTTAAAGCGTAGTAGAAAGCGGGCAAAAGACTTATGTGCCTTCTGCTTAATTAAGTAGACATTAGATAGAGCTTTCTTCTGTTAGTTAGGGTCGCTGTATGTGCTAGCTAAGTAATCTAGTAGTTAGGAGCCTAAACTATTCTCCTCCTCTTTCTTAGCTCTAACAAAAGCTAAGCACATGTTCTAGGCATTGCTGCGTAGTCTAGCAAAGATGTAACGCAGCTAATCTATATCTAACCTAATACTTCTGCTATTAGTCTTGATTTTGTTCCTTACTTCAATTTCCTATCTATCCTATTTAGAGCGTGTTCTATTAAACTCTAAGAGCTGTAGCAGTTTCTCCTTCCTTTTCTTAGACTAGGGTGCATTAAGGCTTTGTTGCAGAGCATTCTAGAGGCCTTGCATAGTCTATTAATTAATAGCATTGCTTTAAACTATTTGCTGCATAAAAGCGTGGAATGCTTACTCTAACGTACCTTACGGGTTCGTGCACTACACAGGTTCGTGCACCACTTTTGCTAAGCCCCTACTAAAACCACCCTATTCTAGCGCAAAACAGCCTACTTTAGCCCTGTATAGAGCAATATAACACGATATATTATTCAGAGTCTACTTCTACTGCTTGCTTACACGTACGCGCGTTGTGCCCAGCCTAACTACACTATCTACACCGTCTTTAAGATAGTTTACCTGCTCTAGCGCGCACCCGCGTCTTTAGCTTCTTCCTATCACTACGCGCCCTAAACTCCTTTAGAGCAGTTAGACGAGCTCTATCCTTAACTATTAAGGTCCCTTCTGCCTAAACCCGCTTTCTTTTATGCGATCTACGTCGCGTAGCAGCCTCGTTTGCCGCTCGAAGCTCTGCGATCTCTTTTTGCGCTAATACTAGCTTGTGCGCGATAATCGCTGCCCTCTTTAAGACCTTCTTAAAGGCCTCTACTATAGACGTTAGTAAGCTATCTATATGCTTCTAAATCCTTGCCTTCACGAGCGTCGATTGCGACCCTAGTTTAAGGGTATTGCTTAGGGTTTGCGACTACTAGGGCTTAGTGTTAATAGGCAGTAGTAGTGATAGAGTACGCAACCAGACGTTAAGGGCTGTTATAACCCGTTCTAGGTTAAATAGGACTAATCCAGCTCCTCGAAACCCTCCTTAGATATTACTAGAAGTAATTGCTGCATTATAGGCGCGTATAAAGCATAGTAGAAACTCAAGTTTTGTAATGTGGGTAATCCAGTTGCGCATAAGATCTTCGGCTTAGCGCCTGTACGCCTTCTTTAAAGGGGCAAAACAACCTATATTAAGAGGCTGCAGGAGGTAAGATAAGTGCGGAGGCATGCAGATAGTGATAATCTTATTCTCCTTACAGTACTGCTGGAAATCGAGCGAGTCGTAGCTCTTATAGCTATCGATAATAAGGAGCTAATAAGCGCCTATAACCCTTCTCTTTGTATGCTTATTAAAGTGCTTTAACTACTGCAGGCTAAGCTTATTTGTTGTCTAGCCCTTCTCAGAGACTGCAATAACCTAGTCCTAGGGCAGATCCTCCTCCTTGTACTAGGCAGAGAGGTAGTAGCGGCCCTTCAAGATAATAAAGGGTAGAATAGCCTACTCTGTCGCGTTAATGCCCTAGATAACTGTCGTCTACTCTCTATTGCCTTGCTGTATTGCCTTTAGCCGTCCTTGTCTCTCTAAAGCTGTAACAACTGCCCTAGTTGATATCTAGCCTATTATAAAGCCTATCTCGTCAAAGTTGTACGTGTCTACATCCTAGATACTGTACTTAGCTTTTATGTTAGCTACTAGGCGAAACTAGCCCTAGATAACCTTAGGATCCTCGCAGAGTGCTCTCTTGTAATCGTACTTGCGATTGAACTTTATTGTGAACTTAGGGCGGTGCATAACCTACGTACTAGGCTAGTTTAAGCTAACCTAGCCTAGATTGCGCTCTGCGCGTAAGGAATTGGCTATATCAGCTACAGCTGCGAGCCTAGAGGGGAATCCGCGCGAAATGAGGTCAAGTATATACTTAACAACTACGCCCTCCTTAGTCTTTGTTAGATTCCTTGATTTAGGCCAGCGATCTGCTTGTAGAGTCTGTCCTGCGCGTTAGCGGCTTAGTGTTGTATAAGTAACTTTGTAGATAGCTGCAGCGCGTCGCAAGAAGAGTGTCGCGTCTTGTTTAAGAGCCTAAAGGGCAGTCTGTATCTAACGCTTATTAGAAGGCTCTATCTAGTGTTGTTGTTGAGGCATCACGTGTAGAGGTAGAGTTAGTAGGGGCTTAGCAAAAGTGGTGCACGAACCTGTATAGTGCACGAACCCGTAAGGTACGTTATAGATAGAGGAGCATTAGTAGCATTGTTAGCTATTTGCTTAGGTTCTTCTATAGCGTGTTCTATTGTGTTTGGTGATTCTAGTAATAATTAATATTTCCGTTGTTGCCTAGTAGCTCCGTTAGTGTCTAATGATTCTGTTAATGTCCAATGATTCCGTTAGTGTCTAATAATTCCGTTAATGTCTAATAATTCCGTTAATATCCAATAACTCTATTAATATCCGATGTATTTGTTATGTGCTTATGCAGGTGTTCAACTGTTAAGGTCCCTGCAGTGGCGTCCTTGTATTCTGTTGTATTGCTCTCGCAATTGTTCCGTTGTATTGCTCTTGCAATTCCGTTGTAGAGCACTAGGGGATAGCTACACTAGCTACTTAAGTAGTTAATCGAATTTAAATATAAGGGGCTAGGCAGAAGACTGCAGAAAGGCTAGGTTTAACCGTAATAAATTCGATAGAGTCTATCTAGAGCTAGAGAGTAGGCTGACTTTATAGCAGACTGCTAGCTTCTAGAAGTTTCTACATACATAAGCATTTTGTTAGCTATTAGAAGAATATATCTTGTTCTAGCTAGTTCCCGGGCATTCCATGACATTCTAGGACATTCTATAATGTTCTATACTCTTTTATAATGTTCTATAATGTTCTATGTTGTTCTATTAAACCGAAGTAACTCTACTAAGGATAGCAGAGGTCTAACCTCTTACAGGCGCACGCGCGCACGTAAGGCGAAGCCTCGTGCGTTAGCTGCGGCCTGTACGATATATACTGTTCTGTACACTATAATTAATGTTTATTAATTATATATACCTTTTTAGCTGCATAGCGCAGCGGGTGCAGACCTGCGTCCTAACATTATAATTAATGAACACCTAGCGCGCGGGGTAGGTCGAATGCCTGCGTGGGTTCGACCCCGCACAAAACCAGTTTCAGCATAAGCCGGCTCTACGGGGCTAAGATAGGCGTCTTTTGGGCCGGTTGGCGCTAAAGAGCGCTATCGAGAGCTGCTAGAAGGTCTAGTATTACCTGCCTATGTAGGCATGTGCTAACAGAGTGCGCTAAGCGCCTAAGGGCATACGCTGCAAAGAAGAGGGATATTGTAAGGCGCACGCGCGCACGTGAGGCGAAGCCTCGTGCGTTAGCTGCGGCCTGTACGATATATACTGTTCTGCACACTATAATTAATGTTTATTAATTATATATACCTTTTTAGCTGCATAGCGCAGCGGGTGCAGACCTGCGTCCTGACAATTAGACCGCAGAATAGCTAGGTTACGCAATTTGCGATAGAGTTGTTTAACATTATAGTATCCTAAAAACGATTATTAGCGACAGAGACAAGCTCTTCACTTCTAACTACTAGAGTACGCTAATGTCCGCAATTAGAACTTAACAAAAGCTATCTACGAGCTTCTATCTAGAGACTAACAAACAAACTAAGTAAATAAATCGCATGCTTAAGCAGTACCTAAGAATATACTGCAACTATTAACAAAACAACTAGGTATAGTTACTACCTATAGCGCAACTCGTACACAATAATAAAGTATCTAAAGCAATAGAGACTACGCTCTTCTTCGCAAACTACAGACGATATCTAAACCTATTTAAAAGGACCTTGCCTAGACTAAAGGCGGAAAAAGCCCTTATAAATATAGAAGAAATAAAAGCAACCTATAATACTATGCGAGACAAGATCTACAATACTTAAGAAAGTAGCATCTAGCACGCTAACAAAAGAAGAAAAATAGCGCCTTAGCTAAAAAAGGGGGATAAAGTATATCTGCAAACAAACAATTTCCGCACAAAGCGACTAAACAAAAGTCTTAATTACGATAAGGTTAGACAATTTTTTATTCTCAAATGCAATAGACTAGTTACATATATACTTAATCTACTAAAGGATACAATAATCCACTCTAGGTTCTACGTTAAGCTACTCGAACCTGCTAACCTAGACACGCTAATACAGATAACCTTTAACTACAAACTAGAAGAAGACTACAAGTTTAAGGTTAAGAAGATCCTAGACAGCTAGTTAGACTACCGCGACATTATGTATCTAGTTAAATAGAAGGGATACCTATATTTAGAAAACACCTAGGAACTAGAAAACTACCTACATAACTATTAGCAGAAAATTAAGGAATACTGCAAGATAGCCCTAGACTAAACTAACATAGTAGCTATAAGGAAGCTGCAACGTAAAAGAATGCAACAGAACCTAATAGATTAATACTGTCAAGAGGAGGCGTGGATTGTAGCCTGTATGTAGAAACAGGCTATTCCTCTTCTAGTAGGAGGCTACTATCACGTGCT